>JAVYIG010014946.1:0-38636 GCA_035222895.1 Strongylocentrotus droebachiensis | reverse complement strand
CTCGGGGGGGGGGGGGAGGAAGACTTGTTTTGTTGCTTTCTTTAGCACACATTATTTGTTTATGTTACCAGGGGGCCGGGCCCACTGTAACTGTAACTGTTCGATTTACATCTCTTGAGTGTCTGAGATGAACTGAACGCTGATCAAAAATGAGTACTGTACCAATCAGCTGACGATAATAATGTTGTGCAAACCACTCAATTCACGAGTCATCTTGGATCCCTGTTCGAACAGGTCGATCTGCTCGGGTCGGGATATGTGTTTGTAGAGATCGTGTGTACGTCTAGTTGGTCTAGTAGGGATCGCGTTGGGATTGTATGTAGATCGGAATGATCGAGAAGAGATCGAAGGTGTGGTCGACTACATGTCCTGCAGGAGTCGTGAATGGTCGAATGTGGGTCGTCAATGGTCGAATAGCGGTCGGGAAGAGCTTGTGTTTAGGCATGGGGTCGGGATTGGTCGGGAAAAATGGGTGATTGGGCTTGAATGGGCTTGTTCGGGTTGGTTTGATCGGCAGTGGGGTTGAATTGATCGGCAGTGGGGTTGGTTTGATCGGCAGTGGAAACTCACCATTTGTTGTATCGCCGTACAATCGTCGTAATGTAACCAAATTGAATGCATAAGTCTTTGTGAAGTGCCTCAATACAAATTATTTCATTCACCTGATAAGAATAATAGTATTTCAATAGACAAAATCCGAACGGCATACATTATTTGATCTCGGTTGAGTGAATTCTCTCGTCCGCTTTGACTTCCGTCGCGTTGCTAAAGCGCCCTAGTAAGGACTGTTAGATTTGCGTGGACTGATACGTGTGACGTCCATTCAAGGCAGTGCATTACAAGATCGTCGACCGTAGCAATCCACATTGTCTTCGTGCAAATCCATAAGTTACTGCCAACTGGGCGGGCCCCATGAGCGAACACCATAAATCGGTTAGCTGTTATGTCAACTTACCCCCCCCCCCCCCGCCCAACTCTGTGAACGGAGGGATACCATGCGTGTTTCCAAACTCTCCGGCTCGTAACAAAGAAAAAGGCCTACCCATATTGACTTTACACACCGGACTTTTGCTGAAAGGGGGGGGGGGGGGGGTGCTGAAAAAGGCTCGTATAACAAAAGAACAAAAGAAAAGGGTCGACCCGTATTGACTTTACACACCGGACTTTTGCTGAAGGGGGGGGGGGGGGGGGGGGGTGCTGAAAAAGGCTCGTATAACAAAAGAACAAAAGAAAAAGGTCGACCCGTATTGACTTTACACACCGGACTTTTGCTGAAAAGGGGGGTCGCTGGGAACACGCATATGCGTACCCCCTAAATAAAACTGAGTGGGGGGGGGGGGGGGGCAACCTTACCACCTCTTCAAAAATAGTTTCTTTTTACAACTTTCTTCAATACGATGCTGTTCTAGTCTGTTCGATCTTTTCGCTATGCAATGGTTTTTTATACGACTTCCTCAATACGAGTTTCATACAATATACCTGTCACGAAATTGGTTTATTTCGTAGATAGCTATGTTTAAGTCAAGAAAATCACTTGTGTTAATTCGTTCCTCATATCTTCGGCGTAGATGGTGCAATTCCAGTTAAATATTACAATGCTTAGGTCACGTGTCAATTTCAAGAAATGTTTGATCGTGCATGTTTTCGACAGTTTTAGCCTAATTACTTTATACCATGAATAATTACTTGTTCTCTTCTGTTTAGTTTTAAAGATTAAAACAAGTGCTTTCATTTGATATATGGTTTGTTTCGATCTGATATTGGAAAGTGAAGTTATACCAATGTTTATGTAATTCTTGGAAACCCCAACGAGAATAACAAATATTTAAGAAATGTCTATATAGATCAAGTGTCTCAAGTGTCGGAGAGCTTCCTGTCAAAGTCTATATAATTGCCGTCGCCCAATGGGCACATTTACACTGTAAAAGTTGCGTGCAAACGAAATGATTGATATGATCGTTTGCATGTCTTTCCATGAGGAAACCTAAGATTGATTTCTGATCTTAGGTGACGACCATGGTGACGACCATGGTTAGGATCTAGGTTGTGTTCGTTGGGTCTTTTGCGTTCTAGCATTAGACAATAGGGACTTTAGATTTGCACGTTTTCAGCTTTGACTGCAACGTGTGACGTCATTTTAAGGCACTGCGCATGCGTCACGTCGTCTCAGTCCGGCGATCGAGAATGCGTCAACCTTGATTTTCCTGAATCTAGTACGATACTAGTATATGCCGCGTGCGCATAAAATATACAGTTCCTCAGGTAGACAAAGGAACATCCCGTCCCTGCTATTATGTAAAAATGTGTAGAACAAGTGTCACATGCATATTCACCTGTTCTACACATTTTTACATATGAGCAGTGAAGGGATGTTCTACCACAGCAATAGGCCATTTTCGTAATGTAACCAAATTTAATGCATAGGTCTTTGTGAAGTGCCTCAATACAAACTATACAATACAAACCCCCCCCCCCCCCCCCCCCCGCTTATTCAGCGGTCGGCTGAGTCGTTGCGATTTTTTTTTTGGGACCTAAAAAAAAAAAAAGTGTCCTCTTCCCCCCCCCCCCCCCCCCCCCGCTTATTGAGCGGCTGGCTGAGTCGTTGCGAAATTTTCGGCCCGCTTTAAAAAATGTTAAACCCCCCCCCCCCCCCCCACTTGAAAAAATCCTGCGTACGCGCCTGTCGTCGAGTGCAATCTAAAAGATTTCTAATTGTAGTCAACATGGACAGTTGGAGTACGTTGACACGCATGATCAGTCGGCGTACGTCGTGTTCTCGTTCACGTCATTCTAAAAGTCCCTAATACCAGGGGTTGCTCGTTCGATGGTCCAGTGATCGTGGTCTGGAGTAGACGGCTGGTAGGGAGTCTAGGGACTACTGCGTAGCAGAGCCAGTGGCATGGTCGAGTAAGCCGACTGTACAAAGACAGACGGTCTGGTTGTTTGAAGGTGCATGCATGAAGCAAACTTGTGCGGCCAATTGGAGTTGCATACACAAGGAGACACAAGTACAGACCTGTGACGGTCTGGTAGTGTCGACTGGACGGTGGTCGAGAGGTGGTGCAGAGCAATATATCAGAGTGGTGTCAACGTCAACGGGGCAGTATATCTCTGCCAAACGGCGAAATTTATACCGGACTTGGAAAACCTGCCAGCAGAAGGCATCCTGACAAGATAAACTGCTGGGAAGAACATCGACAGGAACCGGTTTCGTTAAAATACTTAACATGATCAGGACTGAATTATGATGTACTTCTACTTCTGAAAGTTCAAATGCAATTGTTAAAATACCATTTTCTTATAGGGGCTCGTGTCGATGCAACTATTGTGATGAAAGCCAAGGGTCCTGTAGGTATTTCATATTGACTTTGAAATCTGTTTGGATCGAGCTGTTTAGTTCTTTATCAGGCGTTTCTTTATGCCAGGTTATTTTTTTGTTTTGCAGTACAATGATTTTTGTAATTATCATGTCTATAATATGACGTTTTTTGTACGAGTTTCTTGTCCATTTCCGATTGGCTAAACAAGCATCGAACTTTGGTCTACGCCTACGTTATAAATACCATAGTACCCTATTCCTATGTTTATGCAATCATGCGAGGAATGAAGGTGATATTTCAATAATCCTGTCAGTACGTATATAGTGACGGTGAAATCGGGTGGGAGCTGTACAGCGAGAAATCATTTTTTGCCAGTAAGAAGGGAAGGATCGGATCCGGACATGGCTGGAACTAAAGGCAAGTAGCTTGATCGAGAGAAACATGGTTGAAATCAATTTCAGCTTGAGTTTGATAGTAATACAAAGTTGAGTTTGATGCCAACACAATCTTGAGTTAGATATTGATCTCGTCTTGAATTTGATTGCCAATATTATCAGTTCTTTAATTTGACAGGATTTTGTCTTGAATTTAATATAATTTAAATTGAAATTAATGTCAATCTCACCTCGAGCTTGATATCGAACTAGCAGTTTTGTTTGTTCGTTTGTTTGTTTTATCTGACTGCTAAGACAGCATGTGTATGCTTGTAAGTAAGCAATCAGTGGGACTGACGGTTTTAAGTCCTCTCCGAGGGACTTTGCAATTAGGATTAATGCCTTCAAAGGGCATTATAACGCATCGACTTTGTTTCGAGCCCGGACCTCGATCCATGCTACTCTACATCTGCGCTCCTCCAAATGACCCATTGCGCATCTCATCTTGACTTTGATTCAAATCTTATCTTTAAAGGATTGGGTAACTTTGTCTCAGATTCTGAAACAAAATCCAGGATTTAGCTCATGCTGCAATGATAATTATAAACATTTATGTCAGTCAGGAACCCAATGACTTTTACAAGCCGATCGCCTGTCTGATTATCAAGATATTATGATTGAAAATCAATCAGATGTTTGCGTTTTCCTAACGGTTTTCATAATACTACAGTCAATTGGGAAACGAGTATGGTAAAACTGGTCACTCAAAGATATTAACTTTTTGAGGCACTTCTTGATCATTTTGAAGCGCAATTGTTTAGGCCTTCAATGTTACACCATATCAAAGACACTGATAACACTTACGGCCGTGCATCTCAGATTTGACATTGTTAAACGATGACTTTGAGGTTAATGTCAATGTCTAATTTAACTCAAGTTTGTATTTATAATAATTATAATAATAAACAACAATAGTAGATTCTTGTCACCGATTAACCACCAATTCATGATGATGGTAATAATTAAATGATAAATAACTACAATGATTCATTGCTACCAATTCTTTTAGAACCTGTCCGGTCTTGGACCGGCGAGATGTCATTCCTTCTCGCCGAGGCTCCTGCACATGTTGCTAAAACTTGCTACGAGTACGAGAACACCATCACGAGCTTTTTCTTTACCAAGAAGTGTATTGAGCAGACCAAGAATTTCCAACTACGATCTGATGACGTGTTCATTATCACTTATCCAAAGACAGGTGAGTAACCTAAAGCTCCTCTTGCACTTTCCTGAACTAGGTAACATTGATTACGAGTTAAGTACGAACTGAGTATGAGTTGGAAACGATGTGAGTCCGAATTGGAAGCCTATAACAAACAACTCGTACAGAACTCAGGACAGCTCGACGAAGAAACTCCTAGTATATATTTCAGATGCTCAAAGCTCATAAAGTATCATGTTCCTAAAATCGCAAAACGTGGCAATTTGTACATGAAGACAAGAATTATCTTTGGATTTTAAAAGTAACTTCACGAAGGAAATCTATCATGAGTCTTTAACTATTTAAAAGCCTCGCCTTTTGATTTTTTGCATTGGCTATTCTTGGTTATCATTTGATTTGATTTGATTAGGTTTTATTCGAATATTTAACAATACAGCTGGTGGCTGATGCAAGTGAATTTACAAGGTAAAAATAATTCCATATGACATAAAAATATAATTATATGCTTTAACAATTTTTAATAAATCCAGATATAAAACAGTACATAGTACATAAATCATAAATAATGAAAACAATAATAATATTGAGTTCGGTTTGCATACTTGGATATGAAATAAATAGAAAAATCAAAGGGTATAAGATCAGATATACAGTTTGAGAGTATGTAATTTAATAAATGTAATTTTAAAAAGTCAGATAATATACATTGTTTTTCTGAGTTGCATAGATTGGCAATGAGAATATCTTTTATAATAATTTATCTGATCAAAATTGCATTTAACTAAATTATATCTCTAAAAATTACATTTCGTTTCTCAAAATAAAATTCTTAAAAACTGCATTTTATCAAAGTTCTTTTTATTACAATCATATTTATAAAAACTATATTCATAAAACTACATACAAATTAAGATAGAGGTTTAGGATTAAATAGCTAGACCTATATTGAGGAGGTCTGGATTCCTATTTAGTAAACGAACAATTGATGGGATACTAGAATTGTAATATATTGTGGTCCTGCATTTGGTTCATGGAGAAGATGTGAGTTGCGTAACTGCCTTCCAGACAGTGATCGTCGGGACTTTGGAAGAAAGTCACGATGGCGAGCTGACGTGAGAAGGTCCACATGCAAAAGAGAGGAGAAGACCTTCTCGTCGTGAGTGGAGAGAATCAAGACGGAGGTGATCTAAAGCACCGCGGTAGGAGTCATACCAACCAAGGATGACTCGACAGACCCTTTTCTGCACACGTTCAATGTCATTGGATTGAGCAGTGGTCAGTGACGAGGACCAGACAGGTGATGCGTATTTCAAGTACAGGTCTGATGTACATAGCATAAATAGCAACCAAATCAGAGGTCAGGAGTCTACATTTTCTGAGGCGATATACGATGTAGAGACGTCTGCTAGCCTTCGAAACCATCGCTGAAACATTTGTGTCCCACTTTAAGTCGGCTTGAAGATGGACACCCAAGTAACGTGAGGTGGTCGACCACGGATAAGCTGGTATCAGCGACTTGGAGCTTAGGAAACTGCACTTGCTTTACGAACGAGATATTCATGACACCACTAGACAAGACTATCAAGTTGAAGTTGAAGTTGGATTTCTATTACACTGAGGTCATCCACATATTTCCACCTGTGGTTGAATTTACTCAGCGCATCATTAATCATGACAAGAAAAATCATAATTTGCAAGTCCTGTATTTATATTGTATGTTCTTTATAAAAAATGAAGCCTTATTTGCTTAGTAGATACAAAAAATAAAATGCATAAAATAGTACACCTTTCATTTTGTTTCTATGGTACAAGGAACCACATGGGCTAAACAGATCATCATGCTGGTGCAAGTTGAAGCAGATCTGTCCTTCTTCGAAGGGAAGCATATCTCCAAGTTGGTTCCATTCTTGGAACGTCCTGATGTACCGCATCCTGGGGTGGTAAATATAAGCATCAAACCCGATACACATGTGTGTTAGCTACCGTCTTAATAGATCACTTAAATTGAATAGCATTGATGACACAATAAGAAATTTAAAATAGGCCTCTCACTCTGTAGATTATGAAGGCTGCTCCCTGAGTTGTTGCACAAATTAATGTCCTTTGTGCTCGAATTGCTAGAATTCCTAGATCATTCAGTTGTTTAATACGCCAGTTTTCCGTCGGAAGTAGATTTTCGGATAAATCCGAAACCTTGCACATGCCATATAGTACGGCACTCTGCCTCAGAGATTGCACCTTGACCCGTTCTCGGCATTTAAGTTGCTGACTGTCTCGGAATAACAAAATAGAATGCCTTTATTTGCGCGGGTTTAACTCGTATGTATTACGGCGGATCTAGGAATCTGTGACTATCGGCATTGGTCTAAAGGCAATTGCAGGTGGGTGAAATCAAAATATAAGTTGATTCCTGTTGAAGCTCCAGATCTCATTCATCTTGTGACATCATCTGTCAATCGATCATTAGTGAGCTAACAAGAGACAGTGGTATATGTAGCTTCACAGAGCTGACCACTTGTTTACCATACAACACCAACATAGGAGTTGCTTAGTCACACGTGCTGTACAGTGCGTCCCAGAAAAAACGAAACCGAGAATTATTTATGTTTATCATAACTTAATCACAATTATAATTAATAAATGATACATATTTGTAAAATTTTTGATCTTCCTCTTACATTTGATGCAACTCTAATGATGCATATTTTGCGCATGAGTACCAAAGAGAGGGTACCAAAAAATCATTCGGCGGGTGGTATCTGAAAGAGAAAATCACATTACTAGAAAGTCCATTTTCTGCCCTTTCATATGACACCTCAATCAGGAAAAATGAGCCAGGAATAACAAAGTCCTGTTTGTTTAAAGTATGCTTGCATTTCTATGAATTTGGTTAAACGAATTCGTATTCACTAGTCGCCTGCCCTAGCAACAGAGTTGACACAAGACTTAACTCCGTTTCGTTGACGATCAGCCATGCACGAAGAAAACAAAAGACCCCCCCCCCCACTCAGTGTTATTTATGGTACGCACATGCGTGTTCCCAGCTGCACCCCCCCCCCCTTCTCAGCAAAAGTCCGGTGTGTAAAGTCAATACGGGTAGATCTTATTTCTTTGTTATACGAGCCTTTTCAGAACCCCCCCCCCCCTTTCAGCAAAAGTCCGGTGTGTAAAGTCAATACGGGCAGATCTTTTTCTTTGTAACGAGCCGGGGATTTTGGGAACACGCATGCGGTACCTCCATTCCCGGAGTAGGGGGGGGGGGGATTGATGCATGGCTGATCGTCATCGAAACGGAGTTAAGTATTTTGTCAACTCTGTTTGTTGCTACGGCAGGTAGCCAGTGAAAACGAAATCGTTTAATAAAATTATGGAAATGCAAGACATTACTTTAAACTTAACACAGAAACTAAATCCTGCTCATTTTTCCTGATTGAGGTGTCATATGAAAAGGCAAAAAATGATATTTCTAGAAATGTGATTTTCTCTTTGAAATTCAGATACCGCCCGCCAAATGACTTTTTGGTACTCTCTCTTCAAATTGTTTGTAATCACTCATGCGTGAAATACGCATCATATGACATGCATCAATAAAAGAAGAGGATCCAAGCTTTACAAATATGTGTCATTTATTAATTATATTTGTGATTAAATTATGATAAAACGTCGATAGTTCTCGGTTTCGTTTTTTTCTTCTGGGACGCACTGTTTAGTATTATCAGGAGAAGAAAAGTAATGTTAGGTATTGTTTGAAAGAATGCAATTCTTTTGTGAGCATGTGCTGGGCTGGGGAAGTTACATACCACAATGACTGTCTCTTGTTAGCTCACTAATGATTGACAGATGATTGTCACAAGAAGAATGAGATCTGGAGCATTTTTTTTTAGGGTGGAGCTAAGAAGGTCTGAGAAAATTATTTTAAATATATTTAAAAATCTATGAAATATATTTAGATGTTTGAATAACAAATTATGAGTTGTATGCAGCCCTAATATCAAGAGGAATCAACTTATATTTGGATTTTCCCGACCTTGAAGCCTTTGGATCCACCACTAATAATAGAAGTAAGTGCATATATCATAAAATTAGATAGTGGTTTCTCACCCTTCTATACCCCCGCCCATCCACCTCCCCTCTCCCTGCCCCCCTATCTGTCTCGAAACTACAACTAGCCTTGTAGGTCTCGAACGATAGAGATACGTACAAGTACTTGCTTAAATGAGGACATATTAACGTTTAAGTGTTTGTTTTTGCTTGATGTTAATTTACTTTGGTTTGAAATCTCATTCTTTTAGTACGAGACGGAGGCAGAGATAAACACCGCACCAACATGCGTTGAAACTGCAGACGCAATGCCAACTGATACACCCAGAATACTGAAAACACACGTGGTCCAAAGCTGGCTTCCTGAGGGACTCAAAGATGACCCCCAGGCCAAGGTTGTGTACGTGGCTAGGAATCCGAAGGATATGGCTGTTTCTTACTACCAATTCTGCCTGCTGTTCAAAAATCTTCCAAACTACACGTCGTGGGACGAGTTCTTTGAAGAGTTACTTGCTAGTAGAGGTATATAGCTCTCTCTGAAATACAACGTAGAGTATGTAAGATTATTTTAGGGCCTAGTTACATTACCTATTCTAATGCATGTCAACTATGCAATTTACCAACTCTTGAGGAGAGGAGACTAGCACTTTGTAGAAAATTCGCAAAATTCCTTTCAAATCACTCTATTTGTCAGACCTGGTTACCTAAGAAAAAAAAAACACTAATATCACTCTTCGCCGTATTCCCATTTATCAACAATTTCAATTAAAAACAAAAAGATTTAAAAATAGCCCACTGTCATTTCTAGTTGACATACTCAATAAAAGTTGAAAAAAAAGGAAAACAAAATTGTTTTATTTTGTACTTTTATCGTTATTGCAGGTATACCTAGTGCTAGTCTCCACCCCAAGCAGGCTGTTTAAAATGTACCTATTTTAATCTTGTTACCATGCTTGTATTGACTTTTATAGGACATTTGTAAACAATTACAGCTGTATTTCTGGAAACTTGTGCAATGTGTTTATGGATTTCAGTTACAGAATCTATGTCTTATTTTTGATATTGCTAGTTTTTTACATGTATATATTTAAAAGTGTTATCTATTGTGCCGAACATGTAAACATGAATATTCCAGCCAAGGCTGTCCTTCATGTAAAATTGTATTTGTATGAACATGTCTTTGCTATAATAAAAACCATTTTTGAATGAATTGAATTGAAAAAGCAACTCTGCTTTAATTTTTTTCCCCTCCGCATAGTCAGTCTGGTTTATCATCTTATTTTCCCTCTTCGTCACTTTACTTGTTATGTATGTATTCCTTTGTATTTCATAATGTACATTTTGTGTATATTCCCTTTTTTGTAATGGAATGTAGAAAAACAAACTAAATGAAATATAAATCAACAATTTTCTATCATGTAGAAATATGCAGTTCGTATAAATCAAGGGTACATCAAGGATTGTGAATGTACGAGATATAATTATATTTACTCTCATATAAGAAGTATCAAATAATGAATATACATGTACGCCAAAACATTGCCATACGAAATGTACGATGATGTTAATTAAAGCCCATCTGTACTAGTTTACAGGAGGGATTAGACCACCCTGCAAGGTCACTGACAGGTGGTTATCTCATCAAATCAGCTCTCACTTAACATAAGAAAAAGAGGATCATGGGGACCAATGGTCACCGATTAGGCATTGTTTGCTATACAGAGGGCGCAAGTAGCTACAAGTAGTGCAGTGGGGCTTTAAGATGACCATTACGTTAGTCACGGTGACATAGGTTCCAGTGACAGTGGTTGAAGGGATTCTCCAGGTGATGTAGGCTATTAAATGGGGCCATTCAAGTCGATCGACAGCCCACGAGACCGCATTGTCAGTCTGGTGGGCTGCCGGGTTAATGGGCTGTCGGTCTCTGAGGCTCTCAGCTAAATTTGGGAATAGTCATCCGTCATTGTGAATTGAACTTTACAATTCTGTCATCTCCATATCTCATCCAGTTCCTGGCGGTTCTTGGTTTGACCACACCCTCTACTGGTGGAAGCTCAGGAATCATCCGAATGTTCTGTTTCTTACCTATGAAGACATGAAACAGGTAAGATATAAACGTTCTGTGTCAAACCCTATGAAGACAACGTGGGTTTCATGGAACCTCAGAAGGTTTCGAGAATGGCCGTGAGAATGGCATTTCATTCGCGTGTAATTTCAGTCTCTTCAATTTTCGGTCTCACTTGCCTTAGATTTCTTGGGCTGTATATCCATACTTCATCAGAGTATATAACAAAGAAACAGACAAGTTAAGAGGTGCATATATATATACTTGCACAGGGCAGAGTTACCTGAAAAGGGTTTGTCCATGGGGTCACAAGGAGTCGGGCGATTCGATAGCACCTAACAACAACAACAACAACAATAACAAATCAAAACATTTGTTCACTGGAATCCTGTGGAATGAACTCAAAATTATAATCGAATAGGGGAATTTTGTTTTTTATGAGAATAACTTTTTTTCTTTAGAAAGATTATGTAAGTGACACTGGGTACAATGATGAATTTTAAAAGGATTTTTCATCCATATAATCTCTCTTTAGGAGCTTCCTTGGTTTCAGGTGGAAAACAATAAACGAAATACAGATTAGAAACGTTGACAAATATGACAGATAGCTATTTTGATAATAATGTTCAAAGATATTTACTTCTCTACGCACACTTTCTCGACTGTGATAGGACTCAAGGAAAGCCGTAGTTCAGATCGCCGAGTTCATGGGAAAATCTTTATCAGACGACATCATTGACCGTATCGTCGATGCGTCAAGTTTCAGATTCATGAAGAAGAATAAAAGCGCGAACCCCGACTTCGCTTACGAGAGAGAAGTTGACACCACAAACAAGAAATCATTCATGCGGAAAGGTAAAGAGTCTTGGTCATGTCTACGCTCTGATATTCTTTGTCCCATTGTCTTATATTTCATACATCTTTCCCATTAAAGACATTGGTCCTCTTTCCAATTAGTCTTATGACACGTTGATCTTCTTACAAATTGGTGCTGTGGCATATTGCTTTTCCTTCCAATTGGTCATATGGCAAACTGTTCAACTATTCCATTGGTCCTTCGTCTCGTGGGCTTCATGACACTTTGGTTTGGCGTCCGATTGGAGCTATGTCTCACTGGTCCTCCTTACCATGGGTCCGTTGTCACCTAATGTCCAATGTCCCATTGGTTCTTCGTCTCATGGGTCCTATGTCACATTGTTTCTTTCTCATATGGGTCCTATATATCACATTCGACTTCTGTCCCATGTTGTCTTTTGTCACAATGGTTATCCGTACCATTGATCATATCAATTTTGTCTTTGACACCTTGGTCCTCCGTCCTATTGGTCCAATGTCCAATTAGTTTACGTCCCTCATGCCACGAAAGTCCTTTGTTCCATGGGTCGCATGGAATATGTCCCTTCTGTCATGTGTCACTTTGATCCTCTGTCCAGTTGCTCGTGTATCCCGTTTTGCCCTGTTCCATAGGACCCTCCATCCCATTGTTCCAATGTCAGTCAAATTGGTTCTTCGTCCCATTAACCCCTATGTCACGTTATGGGTTGTGTAAATGAAGGTTTAAACCATGGGTTAAATGTAAACCTCCTTTGTGAATTCGGGCCTTTGATTCTCTCTCCCATTCGTCTTATTTGTGATATCAATATTACCATGAGAGGATTAAGCTCCCTCAGCCTCTCCCCCTCCCCCTGCGTATACCTAAGTGCCAGTCGTTATCGCTATATCCAAAATTAGCCTATCCATGTACTCAGTCGTTATCTCACATTCGAACCTCCGAACGTTGGTAAAAATCTATATGCGTTGGTTCAGGACAAACAGTTGGAATATTATTTTATCACAATTTTGGCGACTTCTAAACGTTTAATTTCTTATCGTATGAATGTAAACTTTTTTATTTTTATTTTCTTTGTAGGGGTGGTCGGAGATTGGAAGAATTACTTCTCAGAAGATCAGAATCGTCGATTTGATCTTCTCTACCAAGAAAAGATGACAGGATCTGGACTCGAATTAAGATTTGAATAATCATGATCAGAGATGGTGATCCCAGGAAGCCCTCCTCAGGAAACTGTAAAGGAAAACTAATGACAAAAGGGGTAGCACATAAGGCTAAATGCGACAGCATACATTTTGTTCTAAAAGGCCCAATGGAAGGCAAAATTCCACTATTCACGAATGGCAAATCTTATTGCTCGGTTGCGACGCGCCCTCGCATATTTTTTTTAATCTTTGTCCTGTTATGACAAGAAAACACGGTCCCTGATCATGAATTTATCTTAACATCACTTTCTCATTCTATCTAAATTCATTATTGCGCTTTGATTCACACATAATTCACACATAATTGGCAAGACATTAATCTACATTTGCCACTCTCCACCGAGGTGAATTAAATGGGTACCCGGTAGGAAATCCTGTAGGCTGGAATGCTCCCTAGGGAATGGAAAAATGTGCATACATTGTGTGCGGGTAAGCCTGAATCCGATGACCGGAGTAATAATATATCTGTAAAGCGCTTAGACACATCGTCGGATCGATGTATTGAGCGCTATATAAACACGGAATATTATTATCCTTATTATTAATAAAATTTGGAGTGGACTATTAGGCTATTATTATTATTATTATTATTATTATTATTGTATGCTTTCGCGCTTCACATGGCTGCTCAGTTACAGCCATGGTAGTGGTGTTCAATTTGGATTTAAATTATGGGATTTTAGCATGGGAAAATCCTTCTAAGACTTTAATTGACCGAATATCAATTTTGCAGAAGCGTGCATTAAGAATAATCCATAATGTCTACTTTCGTTCCCACACTAACCGCTTATTTTTACAAGACAAAATTATAAAAAATTAATGATTCGAATTATTGGTACCTCGGTATCTTTATGTTCCAACTGATTAATAACGAGTTACCTCTCCCGATTTCCTCCATTTTCCAAAAAAATTACGAGATACATTCAATGTATGCTTAATGTAGTGCCTAAATTGCTTGGTCGAAAAATCTACCAGCATGAAAAAAACTATTCAACTCGAAAAGAAAAACATGTACGAGTGATACTTATCTATGAAAAATGAATAGATTCTCGTAAAATATATTCTCTGGTGTATCGAAATCAATCGCCCAACTGAATATTAAAATATTTTAAAAAAGAGGTGAGAGTGAGGGAAGAGATGAAGGAAAAGGAAAAGGATCGTGAGAGGATATAAAAAGATAGATTGTTCGAAAACGCTCTTCAAATATTACAATATTATGTGAATCAGTGACATGGAAAGAACGTAAGTCTCTAATGAAATCTGTTGCAAGAGGTGCATTAAACGATTATCGAAAAATGCGTTGGGATGATCAGATCTGCGTCCTTGATGTAGCGTACAGCGGAGAAGAACACGAAAGGTAGGAGTGACAGATAGAAGACATAATATGTGGAAAGAGACAGAGAGCGTATGTACATGTGTCCGTTCACTTAACAAATGCAAAATTATTATTGTATACGGTCACCTCTGCGTTTGCTATATTACTTTGATAAATCATTACATTCCGTCAAGATCTCAAAGCTCCAGATTTCTTGTTCTTTCTAAGCTCAATACTAAGCTGGGGGAACCTCTACTCAGGCAGGGCTTTCGCTGTGGAATGCTCTCCCTCGAAAGATTCTTAATTGCGGATCAATTGAAGTGCTTCAAAATAACTTTAAAACGTATCTGTTTAATTCGGCATATAATTAATTGCTATGTAATTGTTGTACTTTTTATCTTACTTCTGTTCCTTTGTTTATATAATCAACTGCTTTTATGTGATCTCTGTTTTGTTTTTGTGCGCCTTGAGAATTTGATTTGAAGTGAATTCGGCGCCTTATTATTATTTATTAGGGAGTTTTCGCAAACTCATTGCGGAAAGATAATCTGCGGTTCGTGTGCAAAATCGAGAAGCTACTATAGTTACAGCAGGGTGACCGCTGAGGTACTGAAATCCAGAACGGGTTTTGGCCAAATCTACGGGCGTTATCAATGACGCCCCAAGTGAATCAAGTGCCTCGATACAAACTATTTCATTCACCTGATAATAATAATAGTATTAAAATAGACAGAATCCAATCTGCATACATTAGTTGTTGCCACACTTTAATACATGCAGTTGGCATTCTGACTATTGCGAATCCTACATAGGTGAATGAAATAATTTGTATTGAGGAACTTCACAAAGACTTATGTATTAAATTTGATTACATTACGAAATTGGCATATTCCCTGCCACGTAATACAGTACAGATGGGACTACACGACTAGCACAACTTGTCTCGACCAAGCCACAAAACGGCTTTTCATCAAATTTCAACAATTTATCATCACGTTTTAAAACAATTCATGTTATATCCATATTCATGTTGCTATGGTTCAGAAACAATAATCGGAAGAATAAAAACTCACAGAAGAGCCGTTCGTGTCAGGGGCGGATCTAGGGGGGGGGGGGTTAGAGGGTTTGCGACGGCCGTAAACCTGAGTGCTCTGCGTCGTAGAAGGTCTGTTCGCTGCTGAGCGAAAACTCGCTAGTAATTCATTCAGGACCAACATTTTGGAACGCGCTTAACAAGGAGATAATAGAATCCCCGTCGTTAAATTGTTTCAAGCGTAAGCTTAAACAGTCCTTTTTAAATTCATATGACCCACTTTGAAATTAAATTATTATGATATTCTACATTGTACATTCCGGCCTTTTCCTATACTGATGTTCCTATGCATGCGCGCCTGTTCTCGGGAGGCCCTCGGGCATGCAAACGTGCTTGGCTAGATGTGCCGCGTCTTTGTTTTTCTTGCTGGGGTCATCGGCATGAATCGGTCATTAGGGACTTTTAGATTTGCTTGGACTGATACGTATGACGTCCATTCAAGGCAGTGCATTAAAAGGACGTCGACCGTAGCAATCCCCATTGTCTTCGTGCGAATCTAAAAGTTCCTATTGCTAGGTCGGACAACCCATGTGGCTTGTCCGGCCTGGCAATGGCTGCTGCTGTAAACTGGTTCATGCAGGTGATACTGCGGGGGGCGCATATTTTTTTACACAACTGTTTAGCCACTTAAGTCAAATATACTGTGCAAACGACTAGAGACAGAGTCTAGCATTACCCTTCGCAATTTTGTTGGATAATTGCTGTAGCTGTACATGTGTAGGGTTTACATAGTTTTACTCGTTATTTGTTTCGGGTTAAATTTATCATCTCTTCTCTTTCATTATGTATTTCTGTGTTCTCCTTCAATCTATCCTCTTC
Source organism: Strongylocentrotus droebachiensis (assembly GCA_035222895.1). Classification (NCBI taxonomy): domain Eukaryota; kingdom Metazoa; phylum Echinodermata; class Echinoidea; order Camarodonta; family Strongylocentrotidae; genus Strongylocentrotus; species Strongylocentrotus droebachiensis. The sequence continues at coordinate 22,353 of JAVYIG010014946.1, read as the reverse complement.
TCTTTTGTCATGTTTTTTTTTTCTTCAACCTATCCTTTTTCTCCTTCGTTATATATTTCTTTGTTTTTCCTTCATCCCCCGGTTCTCGTTCGTTATGTATTTCTTTTGTTCGCCTTTATTCTAACCTCTTCTCTTTTGTTTTATGTATTTCTTTGTTTCTCCTTCAATCTATCCTCTTCTCCTTCGTCATCTATTTCTTTGTTTTAATCTGATAGATTAAGTTTCTCCTTCTTTATGTATTTCCCTGTTTTTCCATAGTTTAGATCTATGATCCTCTTAGCTCTTCAATGATGTATGTCTATGTTCTTCCTTTGACTTATCCTCTTCTCTTTCCTTATGTATTTCTTTTTTTCCCCCTTCTCCATATCCTCTCCACTATCCTTGTTTTCCCCTTTCTATCATCTTCCCTTCCCTGGGTGTACGTGCTTGCACATACAGTGTAAGTGCGCTGACTCTTTCACCAGAGCAGTTCTTGGAATTGTTTTCGCGAAAATGGCTAAATAGTTGTTTAAACAAAATATGCGCCTGCGGGGGAGGCATGGGGCGTGGCGCAGGTGGATGCGTTTGCGTGCCTTGGGGCTCTCTGTTAGCATGCGTGCGTGGGTTTGAATGCTGTTGAAAACAGGTTTGTGTCTGGGCTACGGCCTACATTATTGTAAACATTACTGGGGGGAGTGGCTATTATCTCTTAACTTTTATAGTATAGAGATATCGACTGCGTTGAGAGGCCTGGCTGTTTTTATAGGCTCAAATGAACGTGCACATCCTGCCATGAACCCGAGGCGCGCCTGGGTTCTCGAGAGCCAACAGCCAGACCTCGAATACTAAAGCAGTTGATATGTCTTTTATATGCCGAATTGAAACAAAAATCTACCAAGAATTCTTACCTTATCCTTTTATTGAGTAAAGATTGGTTAAAACATCATGGAACATCTGAGACACTGATGATGATGATGATTCACAGCATTTGTATGGCGCCATATATCTGTTTCAAAAAACATTCAAAGGCGCGAAACACTGAACCTTGAACCTTGAAGAATCACTCTCCCAAAAGCGTGAATGCTGTCCTGGAGAGGGCTGTGCTGTGTTGGTAACCCGACACATGCTCCGCCGACGATTGCTCCGCCGACATTTACTCCGCAAAACGCGACAATTGCTCCGCGACATTTGCTCCGCGACATTTGCTCCGACGTCAAATGCTCCGCCGACAGTTGCTCCGCCGACAATTGCTCCGCCGTCAATTGCTCCGCAAAACGCGACAATTGCTCCGCCGACATTTGCTCCGCCTGAAGCGACACTTGCTCCGCCGACATTTGCTCCGCCGACAATTGCTCCGCCGACAATTGCTCCGCCTGAAGCGACAATTGCTCCGCCTGAAGCGACACTTGCTCCGCCGACATTTGCTCCGCCGACAATTGCTCCGCCGACAATTGCTCCGCCTGAAGCGACAATTGCTCCGCCGACATTTGCTCCGCCGACATTTGCTCCACCGACATTTGCTCCGCCGACATTTGCTCCACCGACATTTGCTCCGCCGACAATTGCTCCGCCGACAATTGCTCCGCCTGAAGCGACAATTGCTTCGCCGACATTTGCTCCGACGACATTTGCTCCGCCCAAAAAGTGTCCCATAAACTACAAATGCTACTAGTACTACGACAAACGCTTCGCCGACAATATTTTCTTTACACCTATTTTTTTCGTTCCTTTTTTTCTTCTTCATTTTCTGAATGCATTTCTTGAAATAATGTAGATGAAATTAAATGAATGAATGTTGATGAAGTGGGAGGAAAAAGGAGTTCCCTAAAAGTCATTTCGAATATACTGAAATAACTTTCCATCTATCACTGTACGTCCCATATAATGTATACTAAACACTCATTACATGTCGTGGGAAGTTTTAAAAAAAAAGTAGAGCAGCAAGCCACATTCCCCAATACGCGCATACCTCCTAGTTAATTTCAAGTAGCTCATCAATATGTAATACCTGAAATTACCTCGATCAATGCATCTTACTAGGTAAAGCATTATACAATGTACTAGGCCATCATGGAAGTTTAGAAAATAAGGGCACTTATGTACGTAAGGAAGAGAACCCATTCAGACGGGAAAATGAGATGGCAGTCTTTCTGCTTATTCACATTTATACAAATCATTTTGTTGCAGTTTGATGTTAGTTCTTCATGATAAGCCAATTGCTCTTCTTCCGGTGGCTTCGTGAGTCCCTTAAATTATTCAGTGAAAACAAAGTACTCGAATGAAACGGAGTGTTTTACACACTAACATATATATATTAAAGCTACATACACTTAACTAAAGGAAAGAAACCTTTAGAAAATGGACTGGATATTATTGAAAATACTATTCTAAACAAGAATGTACTACATGATTGTATTACTTTACGTTTCAATTTCACGAGAGAAATAGAACTCGAGAGGGGGAGCAGAGAAGAAGTGATGGAAATGAAGGAAGACTAATGGCATGAGAGGAAAGAAAAGAGCAAAGAAGACAAGAAAACGGTGTAAACAGGAAAAGGAGGAGCATGGGAGGGAGAGAAAGAGAGAGATAGCATTGAGCTTTGGATCAGCTAATGAGTAATACATGAAACAGATTTTGAGCGGAGTAATTATCTTTCGCCGGAGAACTTGCGTAAGGAGCTATAATTTTATTTTTTATTTTTTTAAATCAAACATTATGGGGAAGAGCAAAAAACGGTTGTCTTCTTTGCTCTTTTCTTTCCTCTCATGTTATTAGTCTTCTTTCATTGAGGTAATTTCAGGTCTTACATATTGATGAGCTGTTTGGAATTAACTAGGAGGTATGCGCGTATTGGGGAATGTGGCTTGCTGCTCTACTTTAAGAAAAAAAAACTTCCCATGACATGTAATGAGTGTTTAGTGTACATTGTGTGGGACGTACAGTGATAGATGGAAAGTTATTTCAGTATATTCGAAATGACTTTTAGGCAACTGCTTTTTCCTCCCACATCATCAACATTCATTCATTTCATTTCATTTACATAATTTCATGAAATGCATTCAGAAAATGAAGGAAAAAAAAAAGAAACAAAAACAACCCGTGAAAAAAAAATATTGTCGGCGAAGCATTTGTCGTAGTACTAATAATGGGACACTTTTTTGGGCGGAGCAAATGTCGTCGGAGCAAATGTCACCGGAGCAAGTGTCGCTTCATGCGGAGCAAATGTCGTCGGAGCAATTGTCGGCGGAGCAAATGTCACCGGAGCAATTGTCGCTTCAGGCGGAGCAATTGTCGACGGAGCATCTGTCGACGGAGCAATTGTCGGCGGAGCAATTGTCGGCGGAGCAAATGTCGTCGGAGCAATTGTCGGCGGAGCAAATGTCTCCGGAGCAATTGTCGCTTCAGGCGGAGCAATTGTCGGCGGAGCAATTGTCGGCGGAGCAAATGTCGTCGGAGCAATTGTCGGCCGAGCAAATGTCTCCGGAGCAAATGTCTGCGGAGCAATTGTCGCGTTTTGCGGAGCAAATGTCTGCGGAGCAATTGTCGCGTTTTGCGGAGCAATTGACGGCGGAGCAATTGTCGGCGGAGCAATTGTCGGCGGAGCAATTGTCGGCGGAGCATCTGTCGGCGGAGCAATTGTCGGCGGAGCAACTGTCGGCGGAGCAACTGTCGGCGGAGCACCTGTCGGCGGAGCATTTGACGTCGGAGCAAATGTCGCGGAGCAAATGTCGCGGAGCAATTGTCGCGTTTTGCGGAGTAAATGTCGGCGGAGCAATCGTCGGCGGAGCATGTGTCATGGAACCACTCTATTAGCGGGTCTTAGTTTGGAAGATGGTGCAGTCTTAATTTTGAAGATTTTTTAATTTTTTTGAAATAACCGCGTCTGGAGCAAAGACTGCGCGCTATACCCATGCTTTATTACAGGGTTTTAGTTTTAAATTCGACAAAATATCCCTTCAAATTTATTACATTTGTGGGTAAAGTCATTATTACATTTGTGGGTGATTCAAAATATCACTCCAAATTTATTACATTTGTGGGTAAAGTGGTTATTACATTTGTGGGTGAAATTATTACATTTGTGGGTAAAGTGTTATTACATTTGTGGGAGTTGTTACATTTGTGGGTAAAGTGTTATTACATTTGTGGGCGTTATTACATTTGTGGGAGTTATTACATTTGTGGGTGTAACAGGGACCCATGGTCACCGATTATGCATTGTTTGCTATAATTATAGAGGGCGCAAGTAGCTATAAGTAGTGCAGTTGGGGCTTTAAGGTATGCTAAAAAAGAGTTTTATAACGGTGGCACGACCCGGTTGTGCACCCCCCCCCCCCCCCAACAACAGAAAATCCCCCACCCCCTGACCAAACACACAAAGTTCCTAAGGATCATCCTAGGCCCTTGAAACCTCTTGCTGTGATAGCCATCCAAATGTTTTTTTGTCTTACCATGAATATATTATATCATTAATCAGTACTCGGCATGGTTTTCATATATATATCTAATGTTATTGTTATGAGAACACCTGTATAAATAACATACTAGAAAATTGCTGTCATACGAAATGATAATGTTATATTGCTATGTGTTTAATGCAGTTGTTTACATCGAAAATGATATGTCTACATTATTTATTTATATTGTATTTGGCTTGAATTCGTAAGTTGTGCTTTGCATATTAAAAGATTTGTTTAGCCGAGCATTCATTATATACATGTAAATATCTCAATGCGTGTTGTGCATATCAAATAAGATTATAGGCCTAGAATTTGCATTTTTACGTTTGTGTGTTAATGTATTGCTGTCTGTGTGTGGATATACCTTATGATATGATATGCCATAAGGTTCAATGCTCATGTTTGGAGCATTACAATGTGTGATTCATTTAGAGGAAATTAAAATATTGACTGTGTTTAATTGAAATTTACATGACCTTAAAGTCGTTTGTTATTGTCTCATTGTTATCATACGAAGATAAGATTAACTAGTTAAAATATTGAAACTATAACAATTCAGTGGTCAACAAATAATCTATTTGATAATCAATTTAACCTGTAAATGAAATTGACACTAAATTATGTGCAGTACAATGCTAATATCTCACCACAAACATCGTACTACATTATGATTCTGTGACAATAAGTGCTAGCTCCGTGATCAGTTTATAACAGTAATCAAATTCCAAACTTCTTCAATGGACCAAACATCTAATCCTCAACCAAACTCCAGCTATCGGCGTTTTTGATTGGTCACTTACATTAAAAAACGTGACCTCCCGCTGCTCGAAAATGACCCCACGCTCCCTGTCCCTTTACCGACAATGGCGGGCGGGCTATTTGCTATTGATCGGAGTTACTTCGAAGACATACCTACCTTACTTCCTTCCCATGTTAAATACAATAATATCCAATATTGTACTCCCGTCTCATACGCTAACGGATTTATTTGATGTTGTGTAATAGTTTGATGTAGCTAAAACATTATTATTCATTTATTTATGCATTAAACTCTACACTTTCATTGTGTAAATTATTTCTAGCATTGATATTATATATTTTATTGTTTTTATTTGCATTTGAAATCCAACCTTTTGGTAGCAATAAAGAAATAATAGTAATTAATTTTAAACAAAACTACATTCTTATTTGATAATTGAATTGTAATGAAAAGGAATCACCGTGTGATCGAAGTCATGTTGATTAATATAAAAAGTAAAATTGCTATTCACGGCTTAAATATACCCGTCTGATCATGCCCATGTAATTATTTTATTTAGAAGCCTTTACCTAAAGCGGATCGTGCATGGTATTCAATCCAAGACGCCTAAAGATTACAATCTGACAGTTGATTTCCTCAAGAGCGTTACAACTGAAACTATGGCTATTCTGTATCAATACGGAAATGATATAGAAAGTAGACAACTCTAGATCTTCACGCCTCAAAAAAATAAGTTTTCAACATAATTTTCCACATAAAAAACCCGAAAGTGATCCTTGTAACTGGAGTGTCAAGCTGTGATTGGGCGACTTGTAATAGGTTGATAAAAGCAGCTTTATTCTCTTAAAGCCTTTCTAAAGATATATTGGTACTTTGTGGACGTCTTCATATATCATGAAGAGTATCTCTACTCTATACTTTGAGGATTGGCGTGAGTTGGCGTGGCTGTACATCTGACTTCCTACTCTTTGCAAGCCTAGTTCACAAACTGAACATTTACAATGTCCTCTAAAAAGGATGTGATCCTAACAATGAAAGCATTTCTACTTCCTTTCATTCTGCATGCTTTCTGTCAGCAGTCTATTTATATGGAAGTTTGTGTGAATGACCAATATCAAACTGTCTACAGCATTACAGACCAAAGTGCTTCTGTTACATTTCGTGTCGCACAGTCATTGCTAAATACGCAAGATGTTCGGTGGACAACCGATCGAAATGTTTTAATTGGAATATACCACAGTTCCAGTCATGATTTCATACGCAATGTGAGCAATGAACGTTTTAAATTGCTTAAAGGATTCGAAGAAAACACGTTTGAAATATCTATAGAATTCGCACAAGAAAATGATTCAGGGACTATATCATTGACATTTACGACGGGTTTCGATCAGTTTGTACGGCGTTTGTTTTGATGTTAAGAATTTATAACACGAACCCTAATTGTAATGCTCTTCTTTACCATACAGTGGGTAAGGTAGAGATGTCTTGTCACTGGATCCAGCTTGATAAAGGGGACTACGCAGAGATTGTAGCTGGAGAAAATGTAGTATCAAAGAACGAGACTGGAATTAATTATTCGGGTTATGTCTACAAGGAAATAACAAACACCTTCAGCGTTTATGTGACATCGGAAAACCTAATGGCTGGAAATTTATTTCCCTTCAAATGTTTAGTATTTCATAGACAATTGAATGTTAATAAGACATGTGATTTTCCATCAGTGATACAACACACGATTCGGAACGAAGAACCTGATCAATTCATACTTGAGCGTTGCCTCGCAAGTGAGTATATTTCCCACACTTGGTGGTACAGTGTTGGTGAAGAATGGATACCTCTCGAATTTAAAAAAAAATACATTGTCTAACATTTATCATATCTTTTTCTTTTACGGAAAGGAGGATGCTCACTCATATGTGATCCTGCATAACATGATTAAATTAGATCTATGGGACTACCGGTTTAGTAACATTTCGTTTCTAGCGGAATCTAGAAACAAACGCAACGGCAAGCACATCGGACAGAAAGCCTGGAATGCAAAAATCTCACTGTGACCGCTAACGTAACAGCTCTTACAATGAATTCTACTTCTACTTCCACTAATTTGGAAATCACGTCTAATACCTCATCAAAATCTGAAGGAAGCTATGAGAAAGTAGTATCCATGGAAAATTGGCTCATATCAGTACTGGTAGTATGAACGATAGCCCATGGTGTTAGCATTCTAGCATTCGTGTTTTCTTACAGAAGGGCTTAAGTGTACGGATTGGGTAGACATCAGGCATGAAAGAAGGTGATATTATTAATGTAGGCAATTATGAAATATAGAACATATGGCAACATACGTGCAGTATCTATAACATATCATAATGTAATAATGGATATTTATATGAGGGTGCACTCTTAGCAAAATGATTCTGAAAGTGTTCTTGATATTGCGCGGTGGTTCTAAAACGAACGATACTCCTCGTAACAACCTTTAACAGCTTAAGTATCATTGAAGACTCTTCAAGCAATTCATATTCAATAGTGACAAAAAATGTTTCTTTAAGGAACCCAAACATTTGATGAAAGGTGTACATCCGTTAAGATTTATTTCGTGAATATAGAATTGATAATCATTTTCAAATAAATGAGGGTGAATACTTATGTATCTTGATGCCTTGGTTGGGGGGGGGGGGGGGGCAAACGTGACATTCATCAATCATTCATTCATTTCTCATTCTTTCTATCAGAATGAAAGCAGAAACAAATTTAAATTCTCTTATTTATTCTGAGCGGTGCAATGATATTAAAAAACGTCGGTGGTTAATTATTTCAATAACTTTATTACAAAGGTTCAATTGGGTAATTCTCTTGGGATTCTAAAGACAGGACAATGTTCCATTGTGCACATATTTTTCTATGAGTGTGGTATGAAGTGTCGGAATCGTTTTTGCTTTAAAGGAATATTGAAGGCCTTCATCGAATTTCGAGTAATACATGTTATTTGTAGATGGCATTGTCAGATTGTTTTTGTAATCAAAGTGTATCCTTTGTAATATTCAATGTATTATGGCGTATCTTGTATATATTTCATGTATTCATATTTTGTATACCTACTAATAATACCCATACATATGTAGTGTTTTCCTCATTTCATCCTTCTTCATTTCTCAGTTTTATTAGTTATTTTACAAACCCAATTTGGGAGGACATTGCCCTTTGACTTATGCCAGGCACTGCCACCCCTACATATGTGTCAACAATTAAGTGTCAGCTTAATGGCGTAATAGCCCTGGACACTACAGTTATCACCAGTGACTCGCCCTAACTTCCCAGAATTTGGTATAGAACTCTCTTTGTTTTATCCTGCCTCCCAAGAAGGATGCAAAAAACATCTTCTCTCTAACTCTCTTCTCTACACCACTTCTAAAAGTTCTTCATCGAAGCAACACGTCAATTCGAGAACGTCATCATACTTTGTTCCTGCATACACTTGGAACAAATCTATTTCAAATCTATCTCCGGCACTTCATTTTGGAGGATCTTCATATATATCTCATTTCTCTAAACTATTCACCCAGAGAACATTCCTAAATTCGCTTGTGCTAGCCAAGTTAAGTTTATGTGATATCTGTGGTGATTTTGTTGTGAGCCACTTGGAAATCGGGCAATATTTGGAACCGTTGTATATTATATTGGAGGATTCATTGCTGAGTTTCTCAACACGCGTAAAGTCGGTATTAATGGCGATTGGTGTTATATCATTTTATCTGCTCAGCGACCATTCCCGCTTCAAATATATTCCATGCCTGTTCATAAGAAGAGATGAAGTGGAAATACAATTAAATTGCATTGTAATTGTATTGAAAATAATATGTTAGCATATAAATGATAATGATGAATAGCGAATTCTATCTCAGTGCCACTTATCTACATTTCATATTTTTTCTTGGCTTTAAATGACGTCATAATATCAAGTTGTACAAGATTGGCAAAATGATCAGATAAATATAAGAAATTGTCCTATGCTTAAACCAAACAATTTAATACTTAAACCAACGGAATATAAAGGATTGCATTATAATATGTTTCAATTTCATACCGATAACGCGTTCAAGTATTAATCGCGTCTGTACAACCATTCTTATTGTCTATTAATAATCAACTTGAAAAAATGTCACCTTTAGTTTCAGAAATGGGAGGTGTTTACTTTATAGTACCAATTACAAATGTATTTAATGTGAGTATATTCACCTTCATTTTTTTAATAAAGGAGGACATACTTTATTTATTCAGACAGACATTTTTGGTTTGATGAAACCGAGTCCATAGTTTTGAAATGGGTTCGATTGATAAGTGTTAATAATAATAATAATAATAATAATAATAATAATAATACTCAGTTCTTGTATAGCGCATAACATATTACAGGATAGCATGTCCCTATGCGCGTTAAATATAAAGGAAAGAATTACAAGAAAAAGTCATACAAATTAGAAAATCCACTTAGAAGCAAAGAAGTACATGTAGTGTTGGACGCTGAGTTCATGGGTGTACACTTTTAACATTGAATAAATACGTTTTAAGAGAAACCTTAAACTTGTTTAAATTATTGTGATTTCTCATGGAATCTGGAAGTGAATATAAATTTTCATTCAGACCTTAAATGGAATAGATAGGGCTATTTAGGAAACATTGCGACATGAAACCCGTCTAAATATAAACATAACTAGCTGAATTAATTTCATTTTAGCACATATCACCAGGATATCATTTTCTCTTCTACATTTTGTTCTCACTATTGAGATATTTCGGAAACATGTCACAGGCTTTTTGTATCATTTGATTTTGTCTATTTGTGAAAGATAAATGAACGATGTCGTAGCAGAAGAGTTACGTAACAATTTCAAACTTTTATTAATATAGTTGTATCAATATGTGTGTACTATAATATATAGGCCTACCGACTGAGAAGTAATGTACATGTAGCAATTAGACCATTATTTGATTTTTGATTTGATTTATTTACCAACAGCAATACATTTCATACATTTTATACAATAATTACATATACAGGAAGAGAAACCATTGGTTGGTAAAAGGGGCCAGATAATAGCACATGTGCTAGTCGAGCCTAACCCCTTGAACAGCTTAACAAAGTATATTGGTACAAATCAGTTTAGAGAATGTAACAAAACAAAAATTAATGAATTTACTTTTACAATCGATGCTTTAAAGGCACACTGTCCTACTTGTAGCTACTTGCTCCCTCTATATAGAAAACTTCCCAAATCGGTGCCTGTTGGTCCCCCATGATCCTCTTTTTCTTATGTTAAATGAGAGCTGAGTTAATGAGATAGCCACCTGTCATAATGACCTCGATGGCTCTCTGGGTGGTCTAATCCCTTCTAGCTGCAGTAGTAAAGCCTCCCTTTAAAAAAAAACAAGAATCAGTACTCAACAATGTCTTACAATATACAAACTAATAATGTAAAAATATGAATTATGAATTGTGTACACTTGATATTTCATTCATGACTTGTTCAACAAATGACTTGTAACAGAATTCCGAAATTATGGATGAAGATACAAACAAAAGGCATGAATGTTAGAATTTGATACGAACTTAAAGGCTATTCTCTGTTTCTGTTTCAGTTGTGCATGTAGTAAGCTTTGCTATGATGAATAAATCATTAACATCGTATCCAAATGAATTAATTTCATTTTAGCACTGCTTTTGCTGTACAATTCATTAATTATACCTCATTTACAATATGGAAATATGCTATGGATAAATGCATCAAATACATTGTTAAATCGTTTACATTTGTTGCAAAAACGTGTAATACGCATAGTTTCCAAGTCTCATTATTTGGCCCATACCAACAAAATCTTTAAACAATAAAGGTTTTGGCTGTATATGAATTAGGTAGGTTACAACTGGGAGAATTTATGTACAGGTCTGAAAAGGGACTATTACCAAACTCACTTCAAAACTGGTTTAGATGTAACAGTGATGTACATTGTTATAACACCCGAAATTCCAAGAATTTGAATAGCATTTAATACAGAACTGCTACTGGACAAAGAATTGTTAAGTATCAGGGTTACCTTACATGGTCTGACAGTATCAAACAATCTGCATCATTACGACAATTTAGGTTGAAATATAAAAAATATCTTTGCAATTCTAAATAGTCATTTTCAATTAAAAAAAATAATTATATGTATGTTTCAAATCGCAATTATGTTTACATCGGGTCAATTTAATCTAATTATACAACAGACATTTTAAGGGAGAGTCCACCCTGAGGATGTGTTTACTCTGTCTTTACTTAGCCACACATATTCTCAGGGTGGACTTCTCCTTCATTGCTACCGGGGCTAGACTCGATAAGCTTCGCCTTTTCTAGCCCCATCTACATTACTTACCTTTTTATGTTTGAATGTTGATGTTTGTTAACTGATGTAGATTTTCATTGTTCTTTTATGCTTATGTATCTGTTTTTCATTTGCTTTATGTGTCAAATGTGTACAATGTATTCTCTTACCTTGTATATTTTTCTGGTTTTTAATGTGGAAAATAAATGAAATGAAATAAAATATGTGTCTTTCCGTTTTGTTCGTGTCATTGATAATGACCCTTATCCTGGTTAATGCATGAAATTCAAACAACTTCGACTTTATAAATGGACGGGTTTTAAATATGTACACGTACCACCACCACCACCACCACCACCACCAGTTCGTATACATCACCTTTAACATCGTTTGGTGCCCTGGCAATTAAAGACTTGAATAAATTATTATGTAGCGGCCCCTCCCCCCTCCACGGTCTCGAGGTATTACCTTCACACATTTTAATATACTTTACAGTACACCAACTATACACTATACACCAACGCAATAACGTGCATCATCGGTGTATATTTCCGTCATTTTCATTACATTTGTAATGCCTTTATTCCTTCATATTACGAAGACAGTGTTTATTTCAGAGTGCTTCTTCCTCATCACCCCTACATGTTTTCAAGTGGATGTACATGAACATTAACACAACTATTCTCGCTTCTAACATTTACCAGACTTAAATAATAAAACAGCGCGAAAGAGGTTCTACAATAAGATCCGAATAACTTACGGGCAACAATTAGTTGCAGCCTTACAGATCAGTTTACGCCATATACTTTCGTATCACAACATTGCTATAAATACTCGAGTCTGCTTTCATGTTTTTAATGATAAATTTATTGGTCTAGCGAATGCATTAATCATGTCAAAGAAGCGTTCATCATTTTCTCGATGCAAATCTTTTGAAAAGGCTGCATTGAAATATGAGAGCCGTTTTAAGATCAATTTGTTTATCCGATCGTAGTGAAAGAGAAAGAAGCAGAAAAAGGAAAACCTGTTGTAAAGTAAGAGATCAAAATGACAAAATACTTTTGAACTTTTAGTTACTGATATAGTTCACGGAAGTTTGTATAGAAGGCTTGTTACTCTGAGTTCGTGCTGACCAATGAAAACTGTCTTAACCCAATGTCATCGCAGATGGCGTGCATCCGAATCCACTTCGCGCAGAGTTCAATTCAAGACCGCATAAAAAGCACCTCGAAACTCCGATATTTCGCATCCATTGCATATGTTTGCGCGGGGCCTTTATAACACATTGTACACGTGTGCAACTGATTTTTATTCATCAATAGAATGTGAGCAATATTTGCAATACAAATTCATTTATGAAAGAAAGTTACACTTGCTACGTCAAAAAAGATTGTTCCTGGATTAGATTCTAGAGCAATCGTAAAACCACAAGTCTTTCAATTTTGCGTGATGCTCATTGGTAGTCATTGACAGCAAACACAGCAAATGATTCATGAATACCAATTTCTATTTCATGTAGGCATGACCTTAGGTCGATCGGTATCCGTCAAAATAGATCAAGCTTATTCCTTTTCAAAAGCAAAGTAAACAATTTAAATAATCTGCATTCTAATGTATTTACTATTAAGGATCTGAGGGCTGGCATGGCAGTGGAGGTATTCTCAGGCGCGCAGCTGCATGTATCAGACAAGACGGAGTAATCATCTCGAGCAAGCCGAGGAAGGCAAACGTGATTTCTTAAATCATATTACCGAACCAAAATAATACTCCGGGGGGGGGGGGGGGGGATGTTAAGCTCCTAACGCCGTTTGAATGCCCAATAACAAATGCTATCATGTATTGTGTGCGGGCAAGCTCTGAATCCAATGACCGGGGTAATAGTATTATGTAAAGCGCTTAGAGACATTGTATTAAGCGCTATATAAAAGCGGAATATTATTATTATTATTATATCGTTTCATTCAAGATGAGAGAAATTTAAAGACATGCCAAATAATTTAATCTAACAAACAAATACATGTACCAAAAATAAGTTTCACGCGACTGAGACAAATTAGATATTGTACGTATTTATGTTTAATATTTTCTCAGTTGTTTAGTTAGTTTAGTTTTGTAAGCATTTAAATGTACGCATTATTTTGACGAGTTTGTTCTTTTAGGACATACCCATAAACTACTCATGAGGGACCTTAAATCCACAAGCCTTGCTTTCAACCAAGGTCACCTCATCTTTCTATTGTAACGCCATATTCTGTTCACTCTTTTATATTCATGTCATATTTGTAATGTGTGTTATGAAAGAAAGATAAATAAACTTGAAACTTGAAACTTTAATCATGATTGTTATCTATTGACTCCTAAATGAAATCAACCAGTAATACATTTTGCTTCACTGAATCTACCTTTCTCCTCGCCACACCTAACCAGACGAGTAAAATCAAGAACAAGGCTCTAAATTGCTTGGATCTGGAGGTCGATGATGAAGACGACTCTTTTACTCTCGCTGTACAGGAATGCGATGGACGAACTAGTCAACGATCATGGCAGATTAATATGAAAGAATGGAACTTCAAGAATCACTCACGATGAGTACGATGGTGACATTTTTAGATTAGATATATTCGGGGAGGAGGATGGCGCAGGGCTTCGTTTTCTATACAAAATCGATTAGAGCCACCAATGGAAAAAAAACCTCAATCTGTTCAAAACCAGAACGATGTTAACGACCTCATGGTTCTAACTGATTTGACCCTCAACGTTCTATTTGAAAATACACAACAAGAGATAATTTGTGTCCAACTTGAATATTGTTTGCTCAGTTTGTAGTATAGTTGGTCGGGAATGTGCAAAACATTACTAAGGTTGGACAGATACATAAACCCCCATATCGTGTTTTACAATTTAACCCGGTGTTTTAGGGATCGGCTAACATAATATAAACCTTAGTACTTTAAAGAAATTGATGAAACCTTACATGTGTCGTTCATGCTTGTATATAATGTTATCATTTATTTATGTCCATTTTGACCATAAGTGACATTCCTTATCATGTGTATATACATAAAATGTATAATGAAAATGAAATGTAATTAACAAATTACCATTCTATTGAATACATTGGCTGAAACATGTTGCTGAAGTCTGTACCCATGTTTCCATGAATAAAAAGTTATCATTCTGGCGATTCAAATATTAAATTGAGTTTTATATGAATTATTTCAGTGTTATCTATTCTAGGCCTATGTACGAGACCGATGGCCCACGAGACCGAACAATTGTCTGAAGGTCCAATGAACCGATATTACGCGTGTCTGTTTCGTGGGCTCTCGGTCCTATGGGTCATCGGTTTTGTGTGCCTTAAATAAAATTTGTCATCTTCACTTCTTACTTCTGCTATAAAATTGAACTTTTTAATTATTCGAGAAAAAAAGAAACCCAACTGAATAGCAAAAATCATAATGCACGATACGTGATCAATTTAAACAGCAATGATGTATTTTTAACCATATATCATATACGTTTTAATATGTTTTAATGGCATTCCAAACGTGAAAATATGAAAACGGACTTCGCAACTGCAGTTACTTTATGTGGCGAAAGGTTGGTCGATGTACGTCAATGTATTGAAGAGCCTTTGATTCAGATAAAATAAATGATGTTGTTGTTAAAATGTGGACGATCTTCGTTGTATGTGTATTCAAAGTATTTTTTGAATAAAAGTAAATAAAACGAGAAAAAAAAAAGAAGCTACAATGTTAGTGAGCCTCTATGTTTGATGTGTCTCGCAGGTAAATATTACATAGAGGTGTCGGGTTTAATATACCATTAAATTAGTTTCCTTGTAAGGCGCAATCAGTTCAGTAAAATTGTTTTCCGACCGTTTGTCGAAAAGTGCATTATTATTGTCTCTGTATAAAATGAATTGGTAAAATTTATTACAAAAGTCAGGCAAACGATGGCGTCGAATTACTGGGTACAATAGTATTGTCATTTATGGTAGCAAAATCATCTGCTTCTTCTATTTCTTCTTCTTGTTCTTGTACTTGTTCTTCTTGTTCTTCTTCTTCTTTCTCTTCTCCTTCTTCATCTTCTTTTTTTTTCTTTTTCTTCTTCCTCTTCTGTTTCTTCTTCTTCTTCTTCTTCTTCTTCTTCTTCCTCTTCTTCTTCTTCTGCTTCGTATGCTTCTCCGGCTTCTTCTCCTCCTTCTTCTTTCCCTTCTTCTCCTCTCCTCTCCTGTCTTCTCTCTCCCTCTCTGAAAAACGATTTCATGCAGGATGAATCTGATTTAAAAACAAACAAACAGACAAACAAATAATAAAGAGAGAGAGAGAGGAAGAGAGAGAGAGACATAGACCCCTGTTACACATGCGAATGACAGAAAGAGAAAGTGTGATAAATGCTCACCCTTAATACTGGAGGTTGCTCCAATGCCATGAAGAATGCTTCAGTGTTTAGTTATGTTGATAATATTGCGTTTGATTCTGACATTGTGTTTCTACAAGAAATTAATGACCTCTCCCAGAATTCTCAATGTTGGAATTTGTGGTCATCCTATAAACCTTTTTGTGCCCCCGGGCATAATCGAGGATCCGGAGTAGCTACCCTTGTGAAGAACAATCTTTGTAGTGATATTGACTCCTTAGTTATACTTAATAGCCACATTATATATGTTAAAATTGAGTTCGATGGTGGTATGTATCATTTATATAATGTGTTAATGCCACAAGATGACGGCCTTGCTATTAAGGCTGTTCATCTTCTTGCGTATCATGTTAATCAGTGCAGTGATGGTGTTATTATTATTGGCGGTGATTATAACTGTACCCTATCTCCGTCATTATACAGATTGTGCATGCCTAATGAGCATAGACCTAAGTTATCTTCTGCCCTCAAGGAAGTGATTGATAGTAATAAACTATGTGATACGTGGCGCAGACTTCACCCTCATGAAAAGAAATACTCTTGGCATAGGAACAACCCTCACAGCGTTAATGGTGTTTCTAAAGCCAGACTTGATCGTTTTTATGTGTCTTTTCTCCTAATACCTTCATTACACTCTTGTCGTATTCTACCTTGTACTCTCTCTGATCACTGTGCGATTTCCCTGAAAATTAAAATTCCCCCACAGAAGCCAAGAGGATGTGCTTTTTGGCATCTTAATAATTCCCTTCTTGATGACAATGACTATAGAAGTATTATTAGTCATTTCTGGACTGACTGGCAAAATAAAAAAGCCGACTTTCCTAACATTCTGTCATGGTGGGACTTTGGTAAATCCCACATTAAGGTGCTCACTCAAATGTACGGATCTAAGTAAGTTAGCCAATGAGAAGAAGGAAACGATATTGAATATCAATAAAACCATCGACGAACTGCATTCTTCGCCTGAATTCACGCCTGATATCCAGCAGGCTCTTGCTGAACAAAGAACTGAACTAAACATTCTCCTTAAGAATCAAGCCAAGGGTGCTCTTGTAAGGTCACGTTTTCAATATGCTAATGAGATAGACACTAGCTCATCCTATTTTTATGGTCTTGAAAAATCAAACTCTACTTTTAAAACACTCTCTCGTACCCGTCTCCCTTCGGGTAACATTACAGAGGATCAGAACGATATTAAAATTCACGTTCGGAATTTTTATAAGAATTTGTACTGTCGTGTACCTATTGATGAAAATTCGGTTGATACTATTTTATCTGATCTATCGAAACTCAACCCTGAGGATTCAAAACATCTTGACGCTCCTTTGTCATTCAATGAACTTGATATTGCTGTCACACAGCTCGGCAAAAATAAATCGCCTGGTCTAGATGGACTTTCTTCTGAATTCTATCAGACTTTCTGGCCCTTGATAAAAAATGATCTCTTCTCTGTATTACAATATGCCATAAGTACTGGAACCCTCCCACATACTTTTCGTAGAGCAGTGATTACGTTGATTCCAAAAAAAGGAGACCTGGCAGACATTGCAAACTGGCGACCAGTCTCTCTTCTAAATAATGATTACAAAATTTTTGCAAAGATACTTGCCAATAGATTGAAACATTATATTACTAACATTGTATCTGAAGACCAAACGTATTGTGTTCCAGGTCGAACGATTTATGACAACTTAAATTTGATCCGAGACATTGTACACTTCTCTAATTGCAATGATACCCCTCTTGCAGTAGTTAATTTGGATCAAAGGAAAGCCTTCGATAATGTAGATCATAATTATCTCTTCAATACCATGAGAGCTATGGGCTTTGGAGAATATTTTATTTCTTGTATTCAACTTTTGTATAATGACGCAGAGGGCTTAGTCAAAGTGTGTGGATCCCTCACTGCGCCTTTTCCTTTTAAAAAAGGCATACGCCAAGGTTGCCCTTTATGCTTTCTGTATTCTATAGCCATAGAACCTTTTCTTCACAAGTTAAAAGTTAATCTTTCATCGTGTTCTTTCTCCTTACCCAACACAGATATGAATGTCTCGGTATCTGCGTATGCGGATGATATATCAATTTTTGTCACTGAAGACAAAGGCTTTGATATTATTCTAGATACATATAACACTTTTAGCAAGGCCTCGGCTGCCTGTCTTAATTATGTTAAATCTCAAGGACTGTGGGCCGGATCATGGTCGAAACGTAGAGACAGGCCCCTTGATTTCCTGTGGAATTGCGAAGGTCTCCTCTTTCTTGGAGTTCATCTAGGAAATAATAATAATTATGTAAACAAAAATTGGTCAAAGTGTAAAGAAAAACTGAGTAAGACTCTATCTCGTTGGAGCTCCCTTTCTTATAGTTTGTCCTTTAAAGGCAGAATCATTATTGCTAATCAATTAGCTGCATCTAAACTTTTCCATTGTCTTGCAGTTTTGTCTCCCCCTCAGCAAACACTAATTGAACTCCAAGAAATGCTTATTAATTATGTCTGGTCTGGTAAACGACATCTTTTAAGAAAGCAAATTCTGTTTCAACAACCCAACAAAGGTGGACTTGGTTTGGCATGTCTCCAAGCACGAACCCTTACATTTCGTTTTGCCTTTTTACAGCGTTATCTCAATCTCTGTTCTCATCCTGCGTATGCCCTTTGTTCTCATAATTTTCGCAGATATAAGAAACTAAATCTTGATTTTCCTTTGTTTCTGACTGAATTAGACCCAAAGTTTTATACCAGCCTTCCTTGTTTCTATTCGGAAATTTTGCGTGCTTGGATTACCTCTGGAGCAAGCGTCGAGACATCGTCCTTTACTGTCAACCATGTGTTAAACATTCCCTTGAATTATTATAAATTTCTTCAATATACACTGGATGGCGACAAGATCTTCCCTGTTAGACTATTTGCATGTGGAATCAACTCGTCAAGCATCTTGTAAACCCGAACAACGGTACCTGGCTCCGAGCAGACGAGGTCGTCATTGCCTCCACCTTGCAGCGTCCGTCTTTACGCCTTTTGGAACTTGACCTCTCTCGACTTCACAAAGAGATTTCCGGTTTGTTTCCTAGATTCTTTTCGAACAGCGGACTAAGGACTGTCAGCAGCTTCAGCTTATCTTCATAATCTGACTGAACCTGTTACCTCTCCGTTCTCGATCATAACTAAAGACAACAAGAACATTCTTGCCACGCCGACTAAATCGATATATCGAATCTTCAACCGTGCTATTAACTTTCTTCCTAGAGCTCAAGTTACTCATTGGCACGAGGCTGGGTTACTTTCCCCTTCTAAACTAATCAACTGGACTGAAATCTACTGCTATCCATCATCTAAGAAAGATGGGGACACTCAGTACAAACTATTACACAATGTTCTTCCGTCGCTTGCCGTTCTTCATCATCTTAATCCGATATCTCCTCTTCATGTGGATGGTGTGGCAAGAAGGGAACTATTCTACACCTCTTTATCGAGTGTACTTCTATACAACCGGCCTTGGATCTTCTTCATCATCTTCTGTCAAGTCTTCTACCCGAAGTAAACATTGACTTTGACCTCTACTGGACTCTGGTTCCACATGCAAGAGGTCGTAACAGGGAGGCCGTGCGCCTATCCAACTTTTTTATTGTCATTCTTAAAAGCACATTATATTGGCTTTATCGTACCTCTCGTTTTCTTGATCCACTTCCTTTTTGGAAACTTAGAATCAAGAACAGAGTCATTCTTGATTATGAATTTCACAAATTACAGAACAATTTGGTGTTATTTCATAAGATATGGTCGTACAATAATGTACTCTTTCTTTCAGATGATATTGATCTCACATGGTTGATTAATTGTTGTTTGTGATAAGTTTGTCTTGAGAAGAAGCTCATAGTTGGAAGTTATGAATTCCCATAATTTAATCGTTTTGAAACACTCTATGGATGTGTAATCATTTGTAATCAGTGTTTAGTACAATTCATGTTTTTTCTCAATTTCTACCGTCGAAATTATTGTTTTGTATGAATTGTTTAATGGTTACTTTCTCATGTATTACGTACTACTTGTTGTTGATTATTGGTATATGATTCACAAACACTTATTATATTAAGTGCATCACTGTTATCTTTGTTATCTGTTTTATTTATTATATGTATTGTAAATAAAGTTTTACTTTCAAAAGTCAAAAAGTCCTCTTCTTCATCTGCTTCGTATGCTTCTCCGGCTTCTTCTCCTCCTTCTTCTTTCCCTTCTTCTCCTCTCCTCTCCTGTCTTCTCTCTCCCTCTCTGAAAAACGATTTCATGCAGGATGAATCTGATTTTAAAAACAAACAAACAGACAAACAAACAATAAAGAGAGAGAGAGAGGAAGAGAGAGAGAGACATAGACCCCTGTTACACATGCGAATGACAGAAAGAGAAAGTTGATGATAAAAACAAAGAATAACATAAGAGAAGATGAAAGAAGGAAGAAACAAAGAATAACATAAGAGAAGATGAAAGAAGGAAGAAACAAAGAATAACATAAGAGAAGATGAAACAAGGAAGAAACAAAGAATCACATAAGAGAAGATGAAAGAAGGAAGAAACAAAGAACAACATAAGGAAAGACAGAAAGAGAAAGTGTGATAAAAACAAAGAATAACATATAAGAGAAGATGAAAAAAGGAAGAAACAAGAATAACATAAGGAAAGACAGAAAGAGAAGGTTATAGAAGGAAGAAGACAAAGAATATCATAAGGAAAGACAGAAAGAGAAAGTGTGATAAAACAAAGAATAACATATAAGAGAAGATGAAAGAAGGAAGAAACAAAGAATAACATAAGGAAAGACAGAAAGAGAAGGTTATAGAAGAAGAAACAAAGAATAACATAAGGAAAGACAGAAAGAGAAAAGCGATAGAATGATAAAATAAAAAAGAATAACATAAGATAAGACCAGAAAGAGAAAAGGATAGAATGATAAAAACATTTCACATAAGGAAAGACAGAAAGAGAAAGCGATAGAATGATAAAAAACAAAGAATAACATAAGAGAAGGTGGCAAGCGCGCCCGATGTATTATGTTGATAATGATGACAGGTTACGTCACTTCCGCTTATAAGCCGGACCCGAGTCCACTTTGGGTGTTACACATACCGATTGCGGGACTGAGGCCGGCCTCAAACCACATCCAGAGGTGGACTGAGTCCACCTGGCCTCAGTCCGGCTTTTCAAAAAAGTTGGTGTTACACATACGTCGAGCCGACTCCGGGGCCGGCCTCAGTCCACTTTCAGACGTATGTGTATCAGGGGTCAGAATAGAAAGAGAGAGCAAAATATTACACTACAGTCTACTGGGAACAGTGGCGGATCCAGGGGGGGCCGAAACAACCGCGGCCCCCTATTGGCGGCGCAAAAAAAAAAAAAAAAAGAAAAGAGAAAGAAAAGAAGAGAAAAAAAGAAGGAGAAGAGAAGAAAAAAGGAGAAGAAAGAATAGAAAAGAAACAGAGAGAGAGAGAGAAGAAAAAAGGGAGAAAAGAAACAGAAGAAAGCCTCTCCCCACCCCCCCCCCCCCCCCCTCCCTATTCCGGGGTCGGAAGGACCGAATTTGTGTTCCTAAAATCTTCAATAAAGGGTTACTTTTCACCCAACAAAGTCCGGCCGTAATACACAAAAATCCGGCCCGTACTGACTTTACACACCGGGGAGATAGAGGGGTGCTTTCAAAGAGAGGAAACATACATGCGCGTACCCTAGTTAACACTGAGTGGGTGGGGGGGGGGGGGGGGGGGGCGAGAGAGAGAAAAGTTGGGAGAGAAAGGGGGAAAGACAATGGAATGGTGCTAAGTGACAGTAACGACGAATAAGGGGAAAACTATAATCGGGAGATTTGGGTCATTCCAGAAGGGTTGGCAAACGTTATTGAATAGAGGGGGCCGGGCCGGCCGCATAGAATCTCCAGCTACGGATTCAATGTTAAACATTAAAAAAAAAACCTGCACTACAAAGGTCATCACTCTTTAGTGAACAATTTGAAAAGGGCACAATATTTTGTATGTCTTGCTATATACTCAACAATTTGTAATTAACGGTAGGGCCGCTTCATGGCTCACATTTGGAGTCAGCTTATACCAACTCGCTTGTGCTTGTATTTGAACTCATGTTGGTAGTAATCATGGACAGGGGCAGCAATCTAGCCCGATACGGGACACATCCCCCAGGAAATTTAGAAATATAGCTAGAAAGAAATATAGCGGGAAAGAACGTACATATTGGGCTTAGGGATTTTCTAGAATGCATAATTTCAGCATTCAACATTGCAAAATCTCGCTTGGTCGCTACGCCCGGCCGCGTCTTATTTTTTTACCACGGCGAGGCCAGAATCCAGTATGTACTCATTTTCA
>JAVYIG010014945.1:37500-38653 GCA_035222895.1 Strongylocentrotus droebachiensis | reverse complement strand
TCCTTAGAGCCTGTCCCGAAATACCACTAGGCCGTGCGTCTCACATAAACGTAACAATCAAACACACATTGCCGATGACGTCATGTTATTCAAATACCATAAACACATCCTCTCACAATAATGTCTGCTTGAAACTCCTAGTATAGGAACTTTACAGTTGATTGTACAAATTGAAAAAAATGTGGAATGATCGTCTAAATATCTAGTGATTTAATTCTCAGTCACGAACATTTTGTGACCTATTATTTTGTTTTGTTTTGATTTTTTTTTGTGGGGGGAGGCAGTAATACACTTCCGTATCTCATAACTACTTGCTCCTATAACCGTAATATAATGGTGGATTTCTCCTTTAATCTAGATAAAGTTGCAGATTTATGTGTCCCTCATTTGCATAAAAAACAATTCAGATTAATACAAACCATATAGTAACAAAACACAACGGGTACATAACTTAAAGGAAGTATATACAAAGTACGGTTAATAGCAAGATGTTGCCAGCGAAGTGTAAATATGACAGACAACCCAAAATAAACAAAAAGACGATATTGTAACAAGGTTTATGACATATCGTCTCCATGGGGGAAATAAATTACAAAATTTCCTGGAGAATAAAAGACCTTTTTTTTTTTTTTTTTCGGGGGGGGGGGGGGAATTCTGAAAGTGTAATACAGAGGTACATGATTTCGTATACCCGCCAATATGCCCTAAAACGTATATCGCCTGTAATCACTGAAATGATTAAGGTACTTGGAAGTGTAGCGGCACACTCTCGTCTCAGAACCCTTCCCGAATACCATTATGACGTATGTCTCATATAAAGTAACGTAACAATCAAACAAACATTGCCGATGACGTCATGATAATCAAACACTCTAAAACACATCCTGTCACATTATGTTTGATTGGGATTCCCAGTATAAGAACATGAAAGTTGATTGAACAAATTGAAACAAATGTGGAATGATCGTCTAAATATCTGGTGATTGGACTCAGTCATGAAACTTATGTGGTCTATTGTTTTGTTTTTGTTTTTGTTTTTGTTTGGAGGGAAGTAGTAATTCACTTCCGTATGTTATAACTCCTATAACCTTAATTTCAAGGTGAATTTCCCCTTTAATATAAATGAAGTTGCAGATTATTTGTCTCTCATTGA
>JAVYIG010014945.1:0-30000 GCA_035222895.1 Strongylocentrotus droebachiensis | reverse complement strand
CGCTCGGTGGCCGGACGGTCGCCGCCCGGACACCGAGCGTATTTTGGGCGGCGAGTAAAAGGTGAACAGGCGCCGCCGAATTTTAACTCCGCGCTAAAACTTCAGCAGCGATGCCCTAAAAACAAGCGGGCCCCGGGCGGCCGCCGCTCGCTGCCTAGGCGAAATTGGCTAAAAACTCACCGCCCGGCCGCGAAATTTGACCATAGCTTAAAGTGACTCTCACACTCTGCCGTGTAGGCCTACCGTGTGCCACCGTGCGCGAAAATGTCTGCGGACGGTGGAGAACGGCGAGGGCACACGGTGGTTCGTTATCAAAGCGGGCAACACGTTAATAGGGCGTTGGCGCTTATTTACACCCGGTGGGACCCGGCGAAAGTTTTGGGCATGTTCAAAACTTTGGCCGGGTGGCACCGGCCGCAAGTAAGCGGCAAGAGGACGGTGTTGAACGGTATGAGGACGGTATGAATACGTTATGAAAACGGTCACACTGTATGAACACGTTCACAACACGCTCATAACCCGTTACAAAACGATGATGAACGGGCAAAAAAATCGGGGTATTTAGGCCTATGGCAGTCGTGTCATGACGTCAGCAGTCCGGGGACTCGCTCACAGGACGCTCCGAGCGGTGAGGGGACGCTAAGTGACTGGTAGGTGGCTGCTACAAACCCGGTGCACACGTTCGAGACCCGGTATGGGCCCGGTATGGAAACGGCCAAAATGTTCAACAAAAGTCAATCTGGGCGGTGAAGACGGTAGAAGCACGTTCAACACCCGGTATGCGCCCGTTGAGAACGGTCAGAAGGTGGCAACGAAACGGTGAAAAGATTAATTTTATGAATTTTTTTTTTTTGCGGCCGGGGACAAGTTCGCTCAAAACCCAACGTTCTGGACTCTGTTGTTTTTTAATAGCCCGGCAGGTGTACGGTAGGCCTACACGGCAGAGTGTGAGAGCTCCATAAAGTGCGAATCGGATCGCGATGCGAATTAGTGAAATTATTCTGTGCACACACGCAAATAAAATAAAAAAAGACTTTTGGATCGCCATGCAAAAATCGCGATTTTTACAAAAAGATTTAAACAGATGTACCGCTGTGTGAATGGCTCTTGAGTGAAGACAGTGAAGTCTTCTCCCATATTGTCTGTACTTAGTTGCTGATGAAGGAAGACATATTTTTGTTCATACAAGGTGGTGTAGAAATCATGTGGAATGGTTTTATCAATGGGGCATGTCAGATACAATATTTCCTCTAAAGAAAAGAGATATCCTAGAATTTGTTAGCATAAAGCAGGTGGGAGAAGACCTCGGAAGATCCGTCGCAGCGTTGGCAATTCGTGTTTGATTGATTTAAAGTTTTAAAAATTCACAACTCCCTGATTTTGTATTGGATCGGCTCCAATTTGTCTGCCTCTATCACGGTAACCAACTTCAGATCAGGGTGAGCCCTCATTTTATATCATTATTATTCATATACAAAAAAGCGTGATTTCATGAAAGAGTTATCCACGTGGTAATGTTTACACTAATTCATCGTTGGATGTAGGATGCAGGGGTATGGGCAACAGTGTACCAAGAAAGGAATCGGTTTTTTGGCAACAATGCTAAATATGCCTATGGTTAACTTCGAAGAAAAAAAAAAGACATAATACTTTTGACGATGTATCTTAAAATACATCCTGATGCATCTTAAAATATATCCTTAGAAGTATTAATAGAAAGCGTATACGTTCGCAGCCCGTCTTTAAAAGATTTGAAAGTATAATCAATGAAATTCCAAGACTTCCTTTCTTACCGCACTTGGCGTTAGGGCATGATTATAAACGTGGAGATTAGCAAACAGTATCTTAGGCTTAAATATGCCTTTAATCCACGTTTTCTGCTTGCACGTGGCCGACGGTGCTTTGGTCGTGTTAATCGTTGCGACGCCTTCGTCAACAAAGCCATAAACCCATCGAGAATATATAGTTCGATCGGTAAATAAAATGGATAATATTTTTATGTTGGTTAGTTATTCGTGTCGTCATATAACTGAAAAAACGTGAGTTTTAATCTTGATGATATTAAGCCCCACTGTCCTACTTGTAGCTACTTGCTCCCTCTATATAAAAACTTCCCCAATCGGTGCCTGTTGGTCCACGATGATCCTCCTTTTCTTATGTTAGTTGAGAGCTGAGTTAATGAGATAGCCACCTGTCAGTGACCTCGCTGTGTGGTCTAATCCCTTCTGGCCCAGTAGTATTGACGGTCTTTAAGAGCAATTGAACTAAGCAATTGAACCACCCATTGCTGACGTCGACACGCAACAAGTACAAGGTGTACAAGAAAGGCCTTTGGACATTCTCTCCAAATAGAAATGCAGTAATATCTCCCAGACTGTATAGGCCATGTATTGAGAAAGCCTATATGCTGCACTGTTGCGTCTAGATATCCAATACAAGACATCGCTGTATAGGCCTACTACTCGAATGACGACTAAAATTTGGGGGAAGACCAAGATAGATTCAATTTGTTTAAATATATTTAGTCAAAGGTTCAGACTGGCTAATAGCCTACAACCTCAAAATAAATCGTGATTACGAAATTGCGTAAAATGTCAGATCATTAAAATAATTGCATTGCCGATTAAGGGTTACCCTCTGACTGGGGGGGGGGGGTGGCAAAAACTAAGTACCTCCAATATTGATTTCATTGTGCATGATCACATTCAAGAAGATTTTGAATTAATATTTGGTATACCAAACAACATTTCTTTCCAATTCGGTAGACGTTGAGTCATGAAGAATGTGATGGATATAAGTCGTCATATTTGAGAGGAATAAGAAGGGGGTGTGGAGATAAAGAGAAATTGTCAATATTTGTATTTGAAAAACATATATTTTTGCGTTCACATTTCTTTTACCGTGAAGGTTTAAAAAATAACTTCGTTTCGATTTTCCAGATTTATTGCACTTTGCATGGTAATCATTCGTTAAAGGCACACTGTCCTACTTGTAGCTACTTGCTCCCTCTATATAGAAAACTTCACAAATCGGTGCCTGTTGGTCCCCCATGATCCTCTTTTGCTTATGTTAAATGAGAGCTGAGTTAATGAGATAGCCACCTGTCACAGTGACCTCGATGGCTCTCTGGGTGGTCTAATCCCTTCTAGCTGCAGTAGTAAAGCCTCCCTTTAAAGGGAACCAAAACCTTCATACTGAGTTACTTTTATTGTAAAGATTAAGATATTTGAATAAAATTAGTGAAAATTTGAACAAAATCGGGCAAGGAATAAGGAAGTTAGAGCTTTTTGAAATGACTAGTCACCAGAGGGCGATATTTAATTTGATGACATCATCTGTGGACAACTCTGCCTTTTGTACATCAAATTTCATGTTTTTCCTTCTTTCTTGTGATTGAGATAATCTACTTCCCTGAAAGCAAGATCTTCTTCTTCTTATCGAGTCACTACACAAGTCCCGTCCAGTGGTCCACACAAGCTTTGGCACGGCAATTCACGGCAATTCAAAGCAAGGTATAGAATGCAAAATGATATTCTACTTCACATGTTATGAAGTCAGATCAAGAACACAAATAAATCCGAAGAAAACGAAAGAATTGTGAAATTTGATGTACAAAAGGCATGGAAAGTTGTCCACAGATGATGTCATCAAATTAAATATCGCCCTCTAGTGACTAGGCATTTCAAAAAGCTCTAACTTCCTTATTCCTTGCCCGATTTTGTTCAAATTTTCACTGATTATATTCAAATATCTTAAACTTTACAATAAAGGTAACTTAGTATGAAGGTTTAGGTTCCCTAAAGAGTTCATCGTTAAGTAGGGCATGAAGTACTATAAAGTACCTGCGTAGATTAAACTGAGAGATTTTGCTTGAGTACTTATATACAATGCAATTTCGTCTTAAGCCTCCTTAAAGAGAAGGTTGAGTTCTTGGGAGAGGTGAAGCAAAACATTGTGAGCGTTTTCTTTTTTATTATGCAAGTGTGAAAGAACATCAGAGAAAAAAATGTTCTCTGAAAGCATTGCTCTTCAAATGCCTTCATATTCTAAATATGACATGTAACCGCTTAAAATGAGGTCCTCATTTTTAAGCCACATGTTTGTGTAGTCCCATATAAATCTGTCTGTGTACAGTGCTTGTTACTTTTACTGAGACTGAGCTAAATTTATATCATTTTGATGATTCCAGAACCGTGCAGTACACATCAATAAAATGCTACATGATCAACATTTTCTGATCGATTCTACATTGTTTCTTTCACAATGCAATCGCATGACAAGAACTCAACTTAGTTTTTAAAGGCATCGTTTAACAATGTTAAATTGCACGGCCCTACGTGTTATCAGTGTCTGTGATATGGTGTTATATTGAAGCCCTAAAAAAAAGCGCTTCAAAATGATCAAGAAGAACCTCAAAAAGAAAAAACCTTGTGAGTGACCGGTTTTACCATACTCGTTTTCTTCCTATAGACATAGTGTTATGAAAACCGTCTAGCAAACAAAAAAAATGATTTCGATTTTCAATCATAAATATCTTGATAATCAGACAGGCTCGTAAAAGTCACGGGGTTCCTAACTGACTTAAAGGTTTATAATTATCATTGCAGCATGAGCTATAAATCAAGGATTTTTTTTAAGGATCTCAGACAAAGTTACCGGATATCTTTAAGTCCTACCTAATGCCATGCTAGGATTTTTTTTATAAATCTTGCTCCGTCTTTTGCTTATTTTTGATAAAGGGGGTAAATCCGATGGGTGAAGAATATATCCCTTCTCTAAATTGTGTCACCAAAGAGGACCACTCGAATTAACCACATTGGTATCTTGTTGCAAAGCTCCCAAAAAGGCAACGGATGAGAAGACAAATTCAATGACTTTAGATCAAAATAACACCGGCTATAATCTGCAAGAAAACAACTTGTGTTCACTTCGTGTCAATAGGCCTAAATCCTTCATACGCAGAACATGTTGTTTTAACATGTTTTTAACAGGAAAGTGTGGTATGAATTGGATCTCGATTATAAAAAAAATATTTAAAAAAAACATTTTAGTAATGCCAAGTCAAAATGTTATTTAAAAAATGGGTCGAATGGTATAAGCACACTCTTGTTTACCAGATAGATAAGTAAGATGCAAGTACGACATTTTTATGTTAGAGCAACCAAAGAGATGCCACCTAAAAATCCTCCTTGGGGCAATTGAACGTCCAAACGGGGAAGATGCGTGATTGATTTATACTTTATGGTGCAGAAGAAGATGAACCTCTCGATCTGCCTTTTGATATATTTTTCTTTCTGATTCCACAAATACAATGATCGCACAATAAATCTTCAGGATTATGTGTAGACTTTGAATGGTGTCCTGATATCACGTATGGCATACACGGAATCGCCCTTATTCATACTGAATACGAAATGAATAAGAAGGGGCCAACACCCCGGCCTTGGAATTAATAAAAACAAGAAAATAAAGAGGTTAGGAAAACATTGCATTTATCCCCTTTCCCCTACCACCTCTCGTTGTATAAGTATTTAAGTTGACGATTTTTTGTTGTTGGTATAAAATTATCCTTCTTTTTTTCTTATTTTTCTAGGGGAAAATTGCACCCCTACCCCTTCTAACAATCCTAGAGTGAGAGTCACCCCCTGGAGATGGACTGATCACTCTGAAGAGAAACATGACAAAGGCGTATGCAACGTACAAATACTTTACCTGGCTCGATCGTGCATGTTTCTATGAATATTCTCAATTCAGAATCCTGGACACCAACCATTAGTTCGACTTGAATCATGAAAGAAGGACGTGGAAGGAAGGGAGGGAAGGAGGAAGGAGGGGGGGGGAGGGGCTGCAGTGGTAGCCCGGCCCCCCCCCCCCCACTCAGAGGTCGGAATGACCGCATGCGTGTTGCCAAAATGTCCGGTAAAGGGGTACTTTTGGTGCGACAAAGTCCGGCCCGAGAATTGTAAAAAAAAAGGGGTGTATTTGACTTTTCACCCGGAGATTTCTTTAAAAAGGGGGTGTTTTTCTTTTTTTCTCTCATCTCTTTGGACTCCTGAGAAAATATTCCGAATTTAGGGGGGAACATTGAGCATTTTTCCTGATTTAGGGGGGTCTCCAGGGCAGGAAAAGCCCGCAAAAAGCCCGCGAAAGGGGGTTCGGAAATGTTGGCAGTCCTCAGATAGGGGGTGCTTTCAAAAAGAGGGTACGAGCATATGCGTACCCTAAATAACACTGAGTGGGGGGGGGGGGCCGGGAGTGGTAGATCCAGGATTTTCCTGGCTGGTATGGGCACAAGTCCGAAATTGAAGGGGGCGGTACACAAACATTTTTGTTGTGCACATTTTTTTGTTGGTAATAGTTTGTGTCCTCGAAACACGCTAGATTGTGTTTTGACGGGGAGGGGTACATTTGCCCCCCCCCCCCACCCATGCATCTGGGTACCGACAATGGGTTGAACCTTGTCAACCAAAACATGCATGATCGGAGTCAACCTCATCGTTGCATATAAATGGTGAGTACCGAACATAATGTCAACCTTAAACCGGATATCATCGACAGTAAAAATGAATTCATGAATACCAACTATCGAGCATGTGACGAAAACTGACAGCATGCGAATAAGTCTTAATGGAGAATTAAACTGGCAGCCCTTTAAAGTCTCATAATCTTGTACAGAGTAATATTCAAACATGTTTGAAAATATTTAAGACATAATACAGTTTTTTTTTAATGTCAACACTTAAATGTTTTGAATGGTTTATAGAGCAAACTTATTGATTGTTGACGATTAACATTCACCTGAAATTTAATTGAATTATTATAATATGGTTGGGAGAATTTAGGAATCGATCAGATCAGTTTTCCCAATTAATTGTTACCATTAATAATCGTCTGTTTTCACTTAAACTTTCTGATTATTTTTAATAGTACATTTAGCATTGAAGTCACTACCTTAGCACCATTTTCCTCTCATCTGAACAATGTTACCAAGTCCCTTTAAAATAGGTTTATGGATACCCCGAATTGCAGCCACTAATTTAAAAAAAGAGATAGAATACTGAACTTCACCCTTCATATTTTCAGGAGGTTGAGAAAATTATAAAAACTATATGAGATGAGACACAAGTTGAAAAGGTGCTATTAATATCACTTATTTTTCATGAATATTCCAGTTCTGATTTTCATTACACATCGTTGTAGAGTGATAATTACTAGTGTGTGGCAAACACTATGTAAAACGTTTATTCACGTTGATTTTATCGAGAGTCAACATGAGGTACTATATTTACGGACAATACCCTTTAATGAGCTAGATAAAAATAGAGTTAATGCCTTGAAGCTTAATAATCCGAAAAGAAACTTGAAATGATTGCCGCCCCCGTAACACATAATCTTTCACTCTCTATATTATTTGTATGTAGTATATTTTGGTTTCCTTTCATTTCAGTCATCCATAATATCAAAATCATTCCGATATTTTTTTCCTCCATTTTCCTCTTTAATCAGTATACCCGTTTACCGTGTAGGAAGATAACGAACACCTCGCTTCAAAACGATAGTGGCAGAACCAGGGGTGAGTACAAGGGCAAAGTGCCCCTGCTCCCCCCCCCCCCCTCAAAAAAAAAAAAGATGAATAATGCCACGCCCGTATTAAACAATAAGTCCTTTGCTTTATAAGAATGATTATAATTTTGTTGCAATTTTGTTTTGCTTATATCATATTTGATATTCTTCTCCATTCAAACCGAGAAATCTGATGTTTGCTGCTTTTGAAACACTTGTGAAATTATCTTGGGAGGGGGATTGGGAATGCTGTAGAAGGAAGCTGTCGAAGCCTGTTTATTGTCGTTGCATATAGGCCTACTCATTAGCGTTCAAACCACTGGAAAAATTAGCTATTTTCCCAACAATTATTGCAAGGCAGTTATTATTATACTATTGTTGCAACTATAGGGGCTGCAATCTACAAGCCTAGCTTTTAAACCTGTTTTAAATGCCTGTTGTACACTGTGGACCAATCGCAATTATATTGTTAAGTTTCATTACTTTACTGTACAATGTAATCCCATGTATTTTATTTTATTTTGTTGGAAATGGAAATAAACGAAATAAATGAATAAATCATGAAGTACTATAAATGCAATTGTGCATTTATCATTCTGAACAACAATCTTTCACTAATTTGAAATAGAATTAGAAAAAGCAATTCACATCCAATAAGTCTTCTTTCACGTTAGTTAAATTATGCTTGCCTCTAACCAAAGTATTTAAGCAGCACTAATCTTTAAGACTTTGATGGAAAACGGATTTGTACAGGCGACTTTGCTTTTCAGAACTTTCAAAAACGTTTGTATATTTCCTTTGTTTCCTCATGATAGGCACATGCACTTTACATAAATCGATTATTAACTTCTCATTACATATGAATGGAAATAAATGAACAATATATTCATGAATATGATAGCCGTAGGGTTACATAGCGGCATACATCTTAAAATTATTCATGTACAATAATCCTTTCAATGTATCATTATAGAAGACTAAATACCGTAAAATCACTATATTTCTGCCTTATCACGTTAATGGATGCAAAGTATTTGATCTTCTATTCATAATTTACATTCCACAAACAATGCATAGCGTGCGTCAATATAGCAGCGTCATATGGAAGGGGAAGGTTGCGGTACACTATAGATGAAATGCGAGAGAGAAAAGGGCTATAATGATAGGGCCTGGAATGGTGTTGTATCACATTCATTTTACAAGCCTGTACAGTCATGTGCCACCACCCATTTCCTTCTCATTTTCTCTTTTTTTAATTTGTTAAACCTATTTTATTGTATCATATATACATTATCCTTCAACTGAGGGGTAGGTACCTGTGCCCCTGTGTTTATGACACTGCACACATCCTTTCCAAATCTCTCGTCCACCTAGCCGTGTAGTAATGGGTGATTTAATGTTTACTCAAGCATCATTCGCTACCAGGTTTGTGTACCTTTTTTAAACGCATATTGGCTACCAAAACTTGAATTTAGCAAGTGAAGCAATTCTATGCTCTCTGTAAGCTAGCAAAATAAACAGAGAGTACGTAGAAAAGACAAGTGAATATGGAATCTGAAAACGATCAAACAGAATTTAAAACAACAAACTTTAGGCAATGTCAACATCATTTTCCATCACTCAGATAATTATTTTTTGTTTTGTTCTGTTACGGAAGTCGACATATATTTGACTTACAAGTTCATATTCAGTAAGGAATATTTCTAAATGACTATTCTATTTCCTTGTTTACTTTCATTATATAGTTGATGTTATATATATATATATATATATATATATATGTAATATAGTATAGTAACAAAAATTATTGCCAAAGACAGAGACCAGACTCGACTAGCACTTGTGCTAACTTCTGGTAAACCCTTTAACAACAAAAGTGTACACATAATCGTTTCTTTCATTTGTATACAACATACTTTGTTATTTATCTTGTGTTATATTGTTATATCTTATGTAATCATGATTGATAAATTGTGTTTTACTTGTTCTGATTATTTTTGTTAATTAAACTCAAAACTCAAACTCAAACTTGATGATGATACCCCCACACAACTAACATGATGTACTTCTATAAACAATAAAAAAAGAAAAAAAACTTTCTTGTCTGATTAAAAAGAACCAACTGTGAGCCTTTAAAATTGAGATACATTTTTAGAGTAAGCTCCATGACCACCAAAACACAGGCAGATACCAGTGGGAAGTCAACATCATCATCATCACTTTTGAAGAAAGCTTTCATTTTATAGCAAGCATATCTAACGAGTTACCAATGTATACAATACATTCTAACAATTTGCACCATACTTCATTCTCTCAACCACAACCCATCTCTATCTCTCTCTCCCTCTCTCTCCCTCTCTCGCTCTCTCTCCCTCTCTTGCTCTCGCTCCTTCTCTCGCTCCCCCTCTCTCTCTCTCTCTCTCTATCTTCTCTCTTATTCTCTTTATCTTTCATACACTTTTGCACTTCTTCTTTCAATCTTTAGCAATACATACCCAAAGACAGATGCAATGTAAATCAATAAATCAAAATCCAATGCTTCTTATTATGTAATCAACTTTTTTTGTTTTAATAAGTGTATCTATATATTTCAGTTTTGATTAACAAAGTCTTTGGATATCAACATGATACAGATTATAAGAAAATAATGCAATCAATCCTTCATACTTATCACACAGGTATTCATCAATATCAATTGCCTAACTTACCTATCTTCACAATATAACTGTCGGAAGTTGAAATAGAATCTTGCTCGTTTGTGAAGTAAAATAAAAAAAGTTTGTGATATTTTAAATTATGTGCCCCCCTACCCTATCGGCAGTGACAAATAGATGAATTATATATCAACGGAAAGCTTAATAAGCCATAGATTACCATAATATCACTTATATGTTATTTTAGTGTCTGTCAGATGAGTAACAGTTCTTTGAAAACTTAAAATCTAAAACTTAGACAATTAGAAGTTTTCTGACATGAAAACTTGACTTTGCAATGATTAAGCACAGCTCATCGGCCTCAACTTTATAAGCAAGTTGATCGGGTCTACACGTTATGTTGTCACCGAAACCGTGACTGCAGCAAATATGTCCCCTGTTGACCAAAATTTTGGAGAGGTGGTGAAATTAGTTTTTTTACTTTTATGCAATACCGGGTACTGAAAGGGGAGAAATTTGTTATTCCTTTAAATGTGTATTCTACGTTCAATCAGCTTTCCATTGATATAAAGTTGTATTTTCATCGGATATGGGTCTTAAAGGATATACAGTATACATGTTATGCTGTGCCGGTGCTCAAGCTTCTGCATACCCAGTCAAATGATAAAACCACTCAAATACGACACAACACTTCTTCAAGTGCATGTATCGTAACTTTTATGATACGGTTTTATTCATGGTGTATTAAACACACTCTCCATAGTCATAGATTCCTACCAAATTACATTGTTCCTTGGTTTTGGGTATTCAACAGGCAAAAATTGCATGATCGGGCTTGCTCCACATCAATTTCATATATCCTGAGTTTAGCAAAACCCACATCTCACCACAGCTGTTCCTAGTAATTTTGACTATTTCATAATGGAAGACAACATGATTTCTTTAAAATATATTTATTTCTATATTTTTTAAATGCATGTATCAGCCAATACTGGATGTGATTTGCTGCTTGAATGAAATCTAGGTATATACTTCCTTTAAGCACACAAAGAGTTTGTACAATATCATAGGTATCAAACGATAGGATTGTCCACACTCACCATCAAATCTCTTTCACATATGCCACTGACGAAAGTGTGATGTGTCTCCTCAATGTGAACATACTTTTCGCAATAATGGTTGCTGTGATGAGCGTGAAATATTCCTTTCTCATATCTTATCAAAAATATATATAACAGCATGAACATGCTCCACACCTGTTCTTGCACGTATTGTAGTGTAAAAACGCTGAAACACCTTCTCACATGTAATATTTAGTGTGAACATTCTTTATACTATACGGAGGAACAGTTTAATTATCTATCACTCTCTTAGCACTAACGTGATATGAAATGTTCTGATCAGCATGAACGTGGAGTAAACATCATATTCTGAAATGTAAAGTCAAGTGTAAACATGCTCATCTGAGGCACATCCAACTATCATCTCTTTGCACTAACGGTGGGCATGATAGGGGATGAGCACGAGACATCCTGTTCACACGCTCTCTGCGACTCCCGTTCACACACACAGCCGCATCCGGTGGGACACATCCTCTCCAGTTTGAACCAGTCTAGCATGTGTTGTGTGTGACCTCCATGGCCGCAAAACAAACAGAAGATTGAGGCACCTAGGAATGGGAAAAAGAAAACATCAAAAACAGGTTTTCAATTTTTAAAGTAAAATATGAAGGTACATGTAGATGTGGATTGATCAGACATAAAGACCCAACTTAACCAAGGAGGTTTATCTTAAAGCCTGTCTGCACTAGTTTGGCCAGGAGGGATTAGACCTCCCTGCATGGTCACTGACAGGTGGTTATCTCATCAGATCAGCTCTCAATTAACATAAGAAAAAGAGGATCATGGGGGGACCAATGGTCATCGATTAGGCATTGTTTGCTATATAGAGGGCGCAAGTAGTTATAGGTAGTGCAGTGGGGCTTTAATAGAGGGTTTAAACCTCTACAAGCATTGAACACGTGTCATGTGTTCTCGTGTCCTGTGAAAGTGAATTTGTTTACAACCACAAAATAACCCAAGATTTCTAATGACCCTGCCCTTTTCTGGAGTGAATCAGTGGTTGTCCATTAAGCTTTATGAAACATACACTCCAGGCTACTTTATGGTTTCCTCAATTAAAGATAAAGATGAAAACTCAAGATTGTGTTGCTCCCGAATCTTCTTTTAATCAAAAAAAGAAATTCTGGATTTAGCTCATGATGCAATGATAATTATAAACCTTTGGGTCAGTCAGGAACCCCATGACTTTTACGAGCCGATCGCCTGTCTGATTATCAAGATATTTATGATTGGAATTACAAATTTTGAAAACCGTTCGCCTGACGGTTTTCATAACACTACAGTCTATTGGGGAAAACGAGTGTGGTAAAACCGGTCACTCAAAGATTTTTACTTTTTTGAGGCACTTCTTGATCATTTTTTTAGGGCTTCAATATTACACCATATCAC
This sequence comes from Strongylocentrotus droebachiensis, assembly GCA_035222895.1. Lineage (NCBI taxonomy): Eukaryota > Metazoa > Echinodermata > Echinoidea > Camarodonta > Strongylocentrotidae > Strongylocentrotus > Strongylocentrotus droebachiensis. The sequence goes on along the minus strand of JAVYIG010014945.1, from coordinate 17,273 downwards.
AGACACTGATAACACGTAGGGCCGTGTATCTCAGATTTAACATTGTTAAACGATCCCTTTAAGAAATCCCAGAACTGACGCACTACAGGCTACTTAATAGCTTTATTGATTAAAGATAAAGATTAAAACTCAAGATTTTGTTGCTCCCGAATCTTCTTTTAATCAACGAAAAAAACCTAAGACCTCATGACCATGCCTTTTCTTGAGTGAATCCTGTGTTGTTGTATTGACCTTAATTAAACTATTACTTTATGAAACAATTAGATGGAACTTCGACTGCGCGCAGTCGAAAGTGATGCCTCCATCATAGAGCAATTTTACAAACCAAAACGGAAGAAATTTTTCAAATTCAAGTTCGGTTGTAATCCATTAACAGGTTCTCAGAATATCGTGATTACAATCTATTTCTCATATACATGTATAACCCTATGATCTTTGACCTCATGACCCCAAATGCAAAATACATACATGTCTTGAGTTTGATGGTAATCCATCCATCTGTTCCAATGATAATGTGATCACAAGCTATTGTTGCATACATGAGCCCTGTGACCTTTGACCTCGTGACCCCCAAAATCTAATCAATTCATTGGCTCTGCAAGTTACATACATGACCAAAGTTTGGTAGGAATCCATCAGTCGGTTCATGAGATAACGCGATCACAAGCTATTTTTGCATACATAATGACCCCTGTGACCTTTTACCTTGTGACCCCAAAATATAATCAGTTCATTGGCTCTGCAAGTTACATACATGACCAAAGTTTGGTAGGAATCCATCAGTCGGTTCTTGAGAAAACACGATCACGAGAACGAGACGTACGTACGTACAGACGTACTTACGGACGGACAACCCGAAAACATAATGCCTCCGGCTACTTCGTAACGGAGGCATAAAAATATTAAAAGCATTTAAGAAATCTCAGAACTGACGCACTACAGGCTACTTTATGGCTTCCTTAATTAAAGATAAAGATGAAAACTCAAGATTTTGTTGCTCCAGAATCATCTTTTAATCAACGGGAAAACCCCATACGATCCCATGACCTTGCCTTTTCTCAAGTGAATCCACTGTTGTTGCATTGGCCTTTATGAAACTATTACTTTATGAAACAAGAATTTCAAAAATATTTAAGAAATCCCAGAACTGACGCACTACAGGCTACTTTATGGATTCATTCATAGAAGATAAACATGAAAATTAAAGATTTTGTTGCTCCAGAATCTTCTTTTAATCAACAACAAAAAACAAGATATCTAATGACCCTGCCCTTTTCTGGAGTGAATCCAGTGTTGTTGCATTAACCTTTATGAAACTATTACTTCATGAAACAAACATTTCAAAAGAATTTAAGAAATCCCAGAACTGACGCACTACAGGCTACTTTATGGCTTCATTAATTGAAGATAAAGATGAAAACTTTTTTGTTGCTCCCGAATCTTCTTTTAATCAACGGGAAAACCCCATATGATCCCATGACCTTGCCTTTTCTCAAGTGAATCCACTGTTGTTGCATTAACCTTAATTAAACTATTACCTGATGAAACAAGAATTTCAAAAACATTTTAGAAATCCCAGAACTGACGCGCTGCAGGCTACTTTATGGCTTCATTCTTTGAAGATAAAGATGAAAACTGAAGATTTTGTTGCTCACGAATCTTCTTTTAATCAACGGGAAAACCCCATAATATCCAATGACCTTGCCATTTCTCAAGTGAATCCACTGTTGTTGCATTAACATTAATTAAACTATTACCTGATGAAACAAGAATTTCAAAAACATTTTAGAAATCCCAGAACTGACGCGCTGCAGGCTACTTTATGGCTTCATTCTTTGAAGATAAAGATGAAAACTGAAGATTTTGTTGCTCCCGAATCTTCTTTTAATCAACAGGAAAACCCCATAATATCCAATGACCTTGCCATTTCTCAAGTGAATCCACTGTTGTTGCATTAACCTTAATTAAACTATTACCTGGTGAAACAAGAATTTCAAAAAATATTTAAGAAATCCCAGAACTGACGCACTACAGGCTACTTTATGGCTTCATTAATTCAAGATAAAGATGAAAACTCAAGATTGTGTTGCTCCCGAATCTTCTTTTAATCAAGAAAAAAAAAACTAAGATCTCATGACCCTGCCTTTTCTCAAGTGAATCCAGTGTTGTTGCATTAACCTTAATTAAACTTAAACCTGATGAAACAAGAATATCAAAAACATTTAAGAAATCCCAGAACTGATGCAATACAGGCTACTTTATGGCTTCATTTCTTGAAGATAAAGATGAAAACTCAAGATTTGGTTGCTCCCGAATCTTCTTTTAATCAATGAAATCCCCATATGATCCTATGACCCTGCCTTTTCTCAAGTGAATCCAGTGTTGTTGTATTAACCTTAATTAAACTATTTACCTGATGAAACAAGAATTTTAAAGCATTTAAGAACTGACGCATTACAGGCTACTTTATGGCTTCATTTATTGAAGATAAAGGTCAAGATTGGATAAAATGCTTGTTATCAAATGTTTTCCCTCTCCAGTACTCAACTTTCACTTTCATAAGGAGTGTCTGGTATAGAAAGTCAAGATTTTGAGCAACTTCCAAAATCATGTACAGCTTGACTTTTTTTAACAAAAATACGTAATTGAAACGTTTTAAAAAGAAATAAAGAGAAGAAATGTAAAAAGAAAAACTGTGAATGGAAATGGAAATGGATAAGGCTCCTTTTGTGATATTTCATTTTGTGATTTACACAAATCCCAAAATCAACCTCAATTTGATTTTGAATAGCTTGAGTATCTTAATGATATCTAATTTTATATTTTTAAAAGAGTCTTGAAATTACAGGTTATGTTGTGATGGAATAAAAGTTGCAAATTATTCAAACGGGGCGAGGGCCTGTTCCTTTTGTGACATTTCATGTGCTTCGTCTAGTGCTTTCAATATTGATCTTTCATTTGTATACCACTATTTAATGTTGAATAAAAAAAAGATCCTACATGTCTATGATATCTGCAATTTTCTCAAAAGATTTCAATAGCAGCATATAATAATAATTCTTAAACATACATAATTATAAATGTTACCTTCCAAACAATTTAGGAAAAAATACACAATAGCTGAGTAACAAGCAAGAAAAATAAAGTAATCAGGTGAGTGGTCCCAACTGTTTATATCACCTATTATCCGTTTCTATAAATGAGATTTAATATAGGTTTTAGTTAGTTTGTACAATATATATATTTTCTAGTCCAAACAATTCATCTACTTGTGATAAACAATTCAAAGTTACTTTGAGCCCGAGTTACTTTGAACCAGTTTCTTTTGAACTGCGAGTCCCTGACCAGGGGGGTGTTTCACAAAGATCCTAAGTTGAACTTATCTCTAAGTTGAACTTATCTCTAAGTTGGACTTAACAATTATGGAAAGCCGTTAGCATCTTCGAAAATAATTTGTAAAAGTTATTTTAAAAGGTATAAAATGTTGATTCAAATCATTCATATTTTTGTTTTTGAATATATTTTATTTTATGGCTACAAATGGCTCTCCATAATGTTTAAGTCCAACTTAGAGTTAAGTTCGACTTGGGATCTTTGTGAAACACCCCACAGAACTCTGACTTAGATTTTTTCGTTTTTTGTAAACAGAATAAACTTAATGACCTTCAAGCTAAATAGATAAAAAAAAATCACCAAACATGTTGACTCTGAGCTTGGTAACGATATGTTAACCTTCTATATTTCTATGATCCCAGAAACCCTACAACCAACATCATACAACATTGCCCTTTTGCTTCAATGACATTCTATTTGTTTCACTGATCTTCTGCCTCCTTTGTTATGTTAAGGTCTCAACTCATTTTTATTTCTCACCGTCAAAGTATCAGTATTACAGAGGTGTTGTGGTACAATGGATAAGGCTCTGGGCTGTGAACCACAAGGTACAGGGTTCAAATCTCTGCTGCAGCACTATTAAATGGCCTTTGGAAAGACAGTAATCTAAATCTACATTTGCCACACTCGACCAAGATGTAGTAGTTGGCTACCTGGCAGGATGTACTCCTTTAATTATTCTTCAAGTACAGTATATCACTGAGCGCTACTGTTGTCGGAGCTAAAGCTGGGGTAGTAATATCCAACGTCCTTTGGAAGCTCAAAGAGATGTTATATTATAATGTCATATACGCTATACAAGAATAGCATATCATTCTTCTTCTTCTTCTTCTTCCTATTATTATTAGAGATTTAAAATTAGACAAAAATGAACCCATGCACTTTGGATCCTCCCATCCATACTTCAGATTCATGAATAGTCAAGTCCAAGGTATTTTGTCCCATACATTACCAACAACATCTACAATTTAATATATCCGATGGCTGATATAGTTTGAAAGCCCAGCTTGGACATGGATCAGCCCAAATATATATATATATACATATATATGTTATGTATATCATATAATACTTTTGGTGTATATATATATGTATATATGTCAAAAATTCTTTTTGTGACAATATATGGAATATATGTCACATAATACTTTTGGTGTCAACATATGTAATGTATGTCATAAAATACTTTTGGTGTCAATATTTGTTACATGTATATCATACATTTGGTGTCAATATGTGTAATATATGTCATGTAATACCTTTGGTGTCAATATATGTAACACATTGTTTTAAGTCCTAACATAATTTTCTTACTCCAAGCACGTTCATCAGAGTCCAAACACTGTTCTCAGTCCAAGCACAATCTTGACAGTCTAAACACTCTGATCTTCCACTAACACATTGTATAGTTCTTGAGCGGGATTATACTCACCTCTTACCGCAACATGGCAGATGGAGCACTCAAAGGCATACTTCTTACACTCCTTGCACTGAACCGACATTGACCTCTTCTTACATCTACGACACACGATACCAAAGTCTGAGAAATCTGAAAGGAAAGAGTGAGCAAAATATATTAAAAGAGCGTTCTAGATCAAAGTCTGGAAAACCTGCAAGGAAATCTTCCAAAAAGAATGCTGATTAAACAGAGAGACTACTTTCAGAGATACAATATAAAGTGGCCTGACACGCAGGGGGGAGGGGGGGGGGGGAGGGGTACATGTAGTCACCCAGGGGGGGGGGGGGGTCACTATTTCCAGGTGGTCACTAGAGTAGATTTGAATGAAAAAGACGATCCAGAGGACAGAAGGAAAGCAGTCTTCAGTGACATGTGGTATTCATCAACAAAATGCTGTTCAGGCAAAATGAGAATGACTGCGTTATGAGAAAGAGTCAGAAGGACTGCTGAATGAGAAAGATTCAGAATGACTGCTTAATGAAAAAGATTCAGAATGACTGCTTAATGAAAAAGATTCAGAATGACTGCTTAATGAAAAAGATTCAGAATGACTGCTGAATGAGAAAGATTCAGAATGACTGCTGAATGAGAAAGATTCAGAATGACTGCTTAATGAAAAAGATTCAGAAGGACTGCATAATGAGAAAGAGTCAGAAGGACTGCTTAATGAAAAAGATTCAGAATGACTGCTGAATGAGAAAGATTCAGAATGACTGCTGAATGAGAAAGATTCAGAATGACTGCTTAATGAAAAAGATTCAGAAGGACTGCATAATGAGAAAGAGTCAGAAGGACTGCTGAATGAGAAAGAGTCAGAAGGACTGCTGAATGAGAAAGATTCAGAATGACTGCTTAATGAGAAAGATTCAGAATGACTGCTTAATGAAAAAGATTCAGAAGGACTGCATAATGAGAAAGAGTCAGAAGGACTGCTTAATGAGAAAGAGTCAGAAGGACTGCTGAATGAGAAAGATTCAGAATGACTGCATAATGAGAAAGAGTCAGAAGGACTGCTGAATGAGAAAGATTCAGAATGACTGCTTAATGAAAAAGATTCAGAAGGACTGCATAATGAGAAAGAGTCAGAAGGACTGCTTAATGAAAAAGATTCAGAATGACTGCATAATGAAAAAGATTCAGAATGACTGCTTAATGAAAAAGATTCAGAAGGACTGCATAATGAGAAAGATTCAGAAGGACTGCTGAATGAGAAAGATTCAGAATGACTGCTGAATGAGAAAGAGTCAGAAGGACTGCTGAATGAGAAAGATTCAGAATGACTGCATAATGAAAAAGATTCAGAATGACTGCATAATGAGAAAGAGTCAGAATGACTGCTTAATGAAAAAGATTCAGAATGACTGCATAATGAAAAAGATTCAGAATGACTGCTTAATGAGAAAGAGTCAGAAGGACTGCTGAATGAGAAAGATTCAGAATGACTGCATAATGAGAAAGAGTCAGAAGGACTGCATAATGAGAAAGAGTCAGAAGGACTGCTGAATGAGAAAGATTCAGAATGACTGCTGAATGAGAAAGATTCAGAATGACTGCTTAATGAAAAAGATTCAGAATGACTGCATAATGAGAAAGAGTCAGAAGGACTGCTTAATGAGAAAGATTCAGAATGACTGCTGAATGAGAAAGATTCAGAAGGACTGCATAATGAGAAAGAGTCAGAAGGACTGCTTAATGAGAAAGAGTCAGAAGGACTGCTGAATGAGAAAGATTCAGAATGACTGCTGAATGAGAAAGATTCAGAATGACTGCTGAATGAGAAAGAGTCAGAAGGACTGCTTAATGAAAAAGATTTCACACAGGTAAAGTTTATGTAAATGGCATGGAAAAGATTTTAAAAAGACCCATCATATACCTTCTTGCTTATTTTTAAAAATAAACTAAAATAAACTAAAAAGTCAACAAAACATGCATAGCTGAGAGAGCGCCTGGATCGCTCTGGGTATGACATATATCAAAAGAGGTCTGCTCTAGCATCAACATGTAGAATAATCTACATGTACATGCACTTGTACAAGATGCCCATCGGATAGGATTTAAAGCTATAGGTCCCCTACAATCACATAGTCCTACATGTACTTGATTTGACATAAAATAAAACAAAGAAAAATTATAAAACCTAGCTGAGTGGTGAAGTGTGACGTCATCAAAAAACTATTTTTTAGAATTTCTCAATTTAAACTTCATTTTCCGAAAGAGCATAAAGTACAATATATTTCCTATAGGAGCTCAGTGTTATTCTGCTCTGGTTCATAACATTACGAACCAGAGCAAAATAACACTGAGTTTCTATAGGAAATATATGTATTCAAATCGTCATATCTCCGCCAATAATTAACATATTCAATTGGTTTTTGATATTTGGACATTATTTTTGATGCTCTTTCGGAAAATGAAGTTCAAATTGAGAAATTCTAAAAATTATTTTGTATGACGTCACAGCTTCTCTATCACATAAATGAGAATAAAAGAAAAATGTGCAAACCTAGCTGAGAGCGCCTGGATCGCTCTGGATACGACATGTATTTGAGGAGTTCTGCCCTGGCATCCAGGAGGTTCCATTTGTACAGGATGTCGGCATACTTCTTCTTGAACTTGTCCAGTTGGTGTCTTTGTGAAGGGTCGATCAGCCTATAGAATGGACCACAAAAAAAGCAGAATGGACATTCACTAGTAGTAGGTGGTGGGTATTTTACCCGACTGCTAAGAAAGCATATATGCTTGTTAGTAAGCGACCAGAGGACCGACGGCCTTAGGTCCTCTCCGAGGGACCTGGTAATGAGGATTAAGGGCACTAGCGCATCGACTTGGTTTCAAACCCGGGTCACCGGATTACGAGACCACTGCTCTACCAACTGAGCTATCACGCTTCACTAAAAGATTATGCGTGATGTTTTTAGCTGTTGCTATTGATATAGCTACTACTGCAGGTATTAATACTAAGGGTAGTTTTGAAATTGCTGCTACCAATGCGTGTGCTAATACTACTGCTGCTGATATTACTACATGCACTATTCTTTCATCTACGCTATTGAAGGTGATACTACTACTACTACTACTACTCCAACTACCACTACTACCACTACTACCACTACTACCACCACTACCACTACCACTACCACTACCACTACCACTACCACTACCACTACCATTACCACTACCACTACCACTACCACTACCACTACCACTACTACTACTACTACTACTCCAACTACCACTACTACTACTACTACTACTACTACTCTGCTACTACTACTTCTTTTACTATACTACTACTGCTAATGCTAATACTAATACTACAACAACAACTACTACTATACTGCTACTGTTACTGCTAACACTGCTACTACTATCATTTGTAAATGGCCCCTCACTGCATATTGGCTCTGTGGATGTCCTTTTCCATCTCTTCTGGGTTTCTGGCTTGGCCGAACTTGTAGTCGTCAGGTGATTCAGGAAGACTCTGGCCGTAGCCGTCCATGATCCAGTCTGGGCTGAACATGGAGTCAGAATCAGGTGACACAAAAAACTGCAAAATAAAGAAAATGGGTAAAATGAGTCGATGAGAAGGTTAAGTTCAACTTTATCTTCAACTTGAAAGAAGAGGGAGACAAGAACAAGAAGGAGGAGAAGGTGTGAGGGGACAAGGAAGAGAAATTGATGGAGGAGGGGAGGGGAGGAGAACAAGAACAAGAAGGAGGAGGAGAATTAGGAGTGAAAAAAACAAGGAAGAGAAAGAGGTGGAGGAGGGGAGGAGAACAAGAACAAGAAGGAGGAGGAGGAGGAGAATTAGAAGTGAAAAAACAAGGAAGAGAAAGAGGTGGAAGAGGGGAGGAGAACAAGAAAAAGGAGGAGGAGATTTAGGAGTGAAAAAACAAGGAGGAGAAAGTGGTGGAGCAGGGGAGAAGAACAAGAAGGAGGATGAGAAGAAGAAGAAGAAGGAGTGAAAGGACAAAGAGGAGAAAGACAAGAAAAACAAGAAGAAGAAGGAGGAGGAGAAGGAGTAAAATGACAAGGAAGAGAAAGTGGTGGAGGAGGAGAGGAAAACCAGTAAAGGAAGAAGGAGGAGGAGAAGGAGTGAAAGAACAAGGAAAAGAAAGTGGTGGAGGAGGGGACGAGAAGAACAAGGAGGAGGAGAAGGAGTGAAAGTCGAGGGGGAGAAAAATAAGAATGACAAGAAGAAGATAAAGGAGGAGGGGGGGGGACAAGAACAGCAACAAGAACAAACTTAAAAACAAGAACAAGAAGAAATGCAAGAAAGAAAAAGTTTTGGTCTTTGAAGACAAACAGATGCATTGGTTGTGAAGAAATAATGCTACACCCACCCTTTGAATGGAAGGACTATTCATGGCATCACCCCTGGGTCTGGTGTTCTCACCAAACACACAGGACAACATAGCTAACGTCTGGACATCATGGATGGAGCTGTAGTGGTCCATTCTGGATGGAAGAAAGAGAGGAAGGGCGATGGATTTAAACACCAAAGTGCACTGTCATAAATACGTTGAAAACAGTGAAATTTCATACAGAGATGCTATTCTAAACTAAAAATCATAGATAAAACTGGTTAAACCCTGAAAAGTAAAGGTAAAGTACAGGTAAATCATGACTAAAATCACTGATGAATGAAAACAATAGTTGACTTCATAAAACTTGATGGCTTCAACATACTTGTGATTAAATTTCTTTTTAATATTCAGGTTAACATTGAGCATTTGTCTTCCTCTGTTCAGCATTTTAATTGCTAAATAATATATTTGAAATACATTTGGAGAAAAAAATTTGAATACAATATCAGCAATGAACACAAAAGAGAAGGAGAGGGAGAGAGAGAGAGAGGGGTGGGAGAGAGAAAGAGAGTAGGAGAGAGAGAGAGAAAGAGAGTAAGAGAGAGAGAGAGAGTGAATGGGATGAAAAAGATAAATGCAGACTGAGCGATGGGAAAAAAAAGAGATAGCAACAGAGAGAGGTAGAAGTGTTGACTTACAGAGACTTGAGTAATTGTCTTCCCATAGGATGTTTGGCCCAGGGTCTTTCGTGATCAGGAGAGGGATATGGACCCAATTTAGGACTGCTGGCAAGGGATGCCAAGGACCATACCTGTACAAAGAAACACAATGAACAAGAAAAATGGAGGTCAATAAGCTCTTGGTCTCTCATGAAAAAGTAGAATAATCAAATTAAATACCGTCTGTACTAGTTTGGCCAGTGGGATTAGACCTCCCAGCAAGGTCACTGACAGGTGGTTATCTCATCGAATCAGCTGTTAATTAACATAAGACAAAGAGGATCATGGGGGATCAACAGGCACTGATTAGGCTTGTTGGCTATATAGAGGGCGCAAGTAGCTATAAGTAGTGCAGTGGGGCTTTAAGAGTGCTGGCAAAGGAGACCAGAGACCATACCTGTACAAGGAAACACAATTTGCAATGTTAAGGTGTCTAGTGAAAAGTCTTTCATGATCAGGGGAGGGGTGAGGACCCAACTTAGGACTGCTGGAAAGGGAGGCCATGGACCATACCTGAACAAGGAAAACAAAATTTTCAATGTTAAGGTGTTTAATGAAAGGTCTTTCATGATCAGGGGAGGGGTGAGGACCCAACTTAGACTGCTGGCAATGGATGCCATGGACCATACCTGAACAAGGAAAAACAATTTGCAATGTTAAGGTGTCTAGTGAAGAGTTTGTTTTTTTTATCAGGGGAGGGGTGAGGACCCAACTTAGGACTGCTGGCAAGGAAGGCTAGAGACCATACGTGTACAAAGCAAACCATAGAACAATGCATATTCTGATCTTGATATAACTCAATTACAAGGTACATTCAAATGTCTTTGATAATTGAAAATGTGTCCAATTCGGTCATCTCACCTGCAATAGATCTTTCCTTCCTACAGCTGCTGCAGCATTAGCATTGAGAGAACACATCCTAGGCACATCATCAGGAATCAACCTGAGAAAAAAATAGAGGTTAGTACCTGTTACAGTATGTCTGTATGGTGAAGCATTGTGTGTAAAGACCAAAAGTACATATGTAGCTTCTTCTACAAATGAGGAAAATTATGGCTTTTTAGTCATTCAATTTTCCATCAATGATATTTTTAATGGATTAATTAGCATTTTCTCTTCATGGGTGAATTTGTGAAAATCAGTGTTATCAACATATCATACCATTGCTCATTTTGAATATCATTAAAGAACTTGGATAATAAGAAAAGGTACTTAGTTAGTATATCTTCATAATTATTTTCTGAATTTCTGCCAGTGTGATCCCAATCACCATCACTCTCATCTTAACAATCAAAACTGTCATCACCATCATCACTATCATCAGCATCATTATCATAATCATCACCACAATCATCAACATCCTCATTTTCATGACCATCATCATCATCATCAGCATCATCATCACCAACATCATTAGTATCATCATCTTCTTCATCGTTATTACCATCAGCATTACCATCATCATTACAGGGGTGAGAGTGAGCATTAAAACAAAAGGGGGATTTCCTCAAAAAAAATCTGGGGATTTTTTTATATTTTTAAATCAGGTAATTATCAGGCCTGTCATTACCATCATCACAAATTCTTAACAAGAATCAATCAATTTTATGTCATACTAAATCAATTGTCCCCTCCCAAATTTCAGTTTCAGTTTCAATTTGAGGTTCAATGTCATACTTCAAACTTTAAACCCCACATGGCTTACACGTAAGTTTCCGCTAATTTCTGGTGGATGGGCAGGAGACAGGATGTATCGAAGACGAACACCGTACCACACGCCTGTGATGTGGAGGTCGATATCTGAGTCACATCAGAGTTTTTCCTGCGATGCTTACCTCCTCTTCGGTGTTTCTGTTGAAGGTAGGTGAATGCGCATGTCGTAAGTATACAATATACAATTTTATGCAGGTTTCTCCTATACTTAAACCTGACGGATCCTTAATGATTCTAATAATAATAATATTCAATTCTTGTATAGCGCATAATACGTTATGAAATAACATCTCTATGTGCTTTCAAAGAGCTTTGGAAATTATTACCTTAGCTTTAACTCCGGCAGCCGTACCGGTAATCAACGCACAGTACATTTTAGGGAATAATCCTACTAGGTACCCATTTACCTCACCTGGGTTGAGTGTGGCAAATGTAGATTAATGTCTTGCCAAAGGACATTAGCGTCTCGGCGGGACTCGAACCGCCGACCTTTAGATCCACAGTCCGGTGATATCCACTCGACCACGACACCTCTGATAATCAGACTTTATAAAAATGTTCTTCTGAGGAGCCTGATCTTGTACAAGCTTTGCTTTTTATTTTGGCTCCTCATATTTACCATCGTTTTATTTTTTATGTGTCTTTCATATCTTCACTTCTCTTGAAACACCTTGCTTTTTATCGCACAACAATACACATTCATAAATGTCCCGCCAGCTCCTTTTTTGCCTGTAGTTAAATTCATAGCCTACAACAATTCACAAAAGTTACGAATATAATGGCTTATACAGTATACTCAATCTTACATGAGGAAATTAGAGACATTGCTGTAGTAGGCAATATTTGTAGTGTAACCAAATTTATACTTGGGCACCTTGATAAAGTTGATACAAGTTGCAAATAATTTCAATACCGGTAGTCAAAATGCAAATTGCATATATAACGTGCTGTTAGGTAGGGCTAGCCATAATGTTTCTCCTACCTACCAACAACTAAAATATGCAATTTTAATTATTACTTTTACTATTATTTGTTCATAACTGGTGAATGAAGTAATTTGCATAAAGGTGCTTCATGAAGGAAAATGCATACATTTTGTTACATTACAAAAATAGCCTATCGAAAGGAACATAAAAATACCCAAAGTCCTTTGGAGATGTTATATCATGCGATATGTGCTTTACAATATCGGCATATTATCTATTATCATCCATTCAAGACAATAGGATTCCATGAAAGCCTGTTTGTACTAGTTTGGCCAGGGGGGATTAGACCACCCAGCGAGGTCACTGACATGGGGGACCAACGGGCACCGCTTAGGCATTGTTTTCTATATAGAGGGAGCAAGTACATGTAGATACAAGTAGTACAGTGGGGCTTTAAGAGTTACCACTTACATTTTCTCTTTCTTTGTAGAACCTAGCAATTGATAAGCCTTCCTGGTTCTCTTTCCTAGTGCTTTGGATGATCTGCTGCCCTCGTTGCTGACTCAGTGCCGACAGTGCCCTAGGAAAAGAAATGGAAGAATCAATTAAACTATTAAAGGCCGTCTGTACTAGTTTGGCTAGGAGGGAATAGACCACCCAGGAAGGTCACTGATAGGTGGCTATCTCATCGACTTAGCTCTCAATTAACACAAGAAAAAGAGGATCATGGGGGACCAATGGTCACTGATTACCGGGTAGGCTTTGTTTTCTATATAGAGGGAGCAAGTAGCTACAAGTAGTACAGTGGGCCTTTAACTGGAATGACTGAATGCATTCTTTCAACTGAACAGCAACGTTTGTTGCACTACACTGGCTTCCTGTGAAACAAAGAATTTAATATCAAATGAGTTTTCGTTATTGTGGAAGACAATGCATGGATCTGCCCCTGTTGTACACTTCACACATGCTATAATCCCTTATAATCCTCGAGCAATTTTGCAATCTTCAGGTAAATATCTGCTTGAGAGATTTTTCAATTGATGTATATTTCCAACAAAACATTACAAAGCAATTATAAACATTTACAACGAATTTAGAAATATATATTGGAAACAGAGGGGTTCACTAAAAAGCAATGCTTGTACAAGAGTCCTCAAAAAACATTTTCTGCTTGGTGATAGATCATGGACTGCTTTTGCAGCTACGATGTGGAACAGTCTTCCTCAGTATCCTCACTCTTGTGACCTGGGGGGTGTTTCATAAAGCTGTGCATAAAGTTACGCATGACTTTATGAATGACTCAAATCCTTTTAATTGCATAAGCTAAAGTTGAAATATGCAGATGTAGATTAACCTTATCATGATTAACAAAACAATTTAATGCAAAGTGTATTTTTGGCTACAATCTAATTCAGATTATGGAAAATACAGTCCCACTTTGTTTAAATGTCAGGAAAAACTATGGGCATCCCCAAATATGGCTCTTCATATTCAAATCATTTGTAAAGTAACTCATAACTTTACGCACAGCTTTATGAAACATTCCCCTAGTACCACTTCCAAACCCCAACTAAAGAAATACCTATTCCATATTGCTTACAACTAGCCACTACCCCAGTCTTTCTCAGATGAATCATGAGCAACATAGTTTATTTCAGTCTCATCAGCGCCTTTGATTAGGCAACTAGATTTTGGAGCCCTACAACTTCCTGGATAGGTTTAGATCCGGAAGATTTGGTTGTCATATTCTATTCTATGAAGTCAGAATCTAAGTTTTCTCACCCTTTTTTCCATACATATATCTTGTAAGAATTAGTTTATAGCTTTTCTTTAAAAGTAGGATGATTGAATCAACGACTGATACACTTGAACAAATAATTTGATATATATTTCAGTTTTGCAGATGTTCTTTTAAAGAAAAGTAAACATTTAACCGTAGCTATTTGACTTACTTCAGAATTGGAAACATTTGGTTGTCAAATTCTATTCTATAAAGTCAGAATCTAAATTTCTCACACTCTTTGCCATACATATAAATCATGTATATGGGTTTATAGGATTTCCTTAGAAGTTGAATAATTGACTCACCGACTGATACATTTTATTAAATGATTCAATTTATATTTCAGTTTTGCAGATGTTCTTTTAAAGAAAAGTAAACATTAAAGAGTAGCTATTTGACATACTTTGGAATTGCCTGGAAGATAGTACTTGATTTCTTCATACTGTTGGGTCTGGTGAACATTACTAGTTTGTCTGAATGAAAAGAAAAAAATATAATAGGATGATAGAAATACAGCATTATTCATATCAAGGGTTCAGTGACGCAAAGACGTAACTCCATATTTTGCCAAAATGAGTATTTGATATCAAAATGTTCGGGAAAATGTGGGCTTTCCAGGAAACACAAAGACTTACTCCACCCAACACCCCCATTGAAGTCAATAGCTAGTGAAAAATAGACCTAACTCCCTAAGGCCCAAGTGCTCAGTGACAAATAAGCGATATGTTCTTCATTGTTTGAAGGATGAGCAGATTCTTCATGTCACAAAAAATATAATAATTAATCACTTATTCTTCTCTTTCTCTCTCGGTTCATCTGTCTCTCAATTTACAAAATCTCATAGTGAACGGGTTAAAAACACTTGTGTGAGGTTGCTGGAGCCAAAGCCAGGGTAATATAACAATTTCCAAAGCTCTTTTGAAACGTGCAGGTACATTATATCATAATGTGATACGTACTATACTGGAATGGAGAAATTATTAGGTACTAGTGGTCAGTGTATGTTTGATGGTACCAGGGGACAAGGCTTTAAATCCTATCCAATGGAATAAATATCCAGACACGTCCAAATATTTCTCAATGATGTCAATGAATTAAAAGTTTTGAAAATAATATCGCTAGTGATATTCGTTTGTCTCGCAATGTGGTCAATAAGGAATCTAAAAGTTCACGACGTTTCTTATTTGACATATCTGAATATTAACCCTAATCAAGTTAGTATATGTATTTACCATCTCCACATCCTAACATTATGGTTCTACATGTACCTCCATGTGGCAAAATTATAACATTATGCACTTAGGGTGGTATTCTCGAAAGGGGACTAACTTTAGTCCATGGTTTAATCCAGCGACTAAGTATGGAATGCCAAGTGTCCATATGAATATATTTTTGAATAATTTGATATGTCCCTAAATTACCATGATAACACAATTATATCATAGTTATATTGTTGTTTAATAATAATGTTATTACATTTTATTTTAATTTAGTGATTAAATTATTCAAAAACATACTCATATGGACACTTGGCATTCCATACTTAATGGGTGGATTAAACCATGGACTAAAGTTAGTCCGCTTTTGAGAATACCACCCTTTGAGTTCCGGACGCCTCTTTTTCGTGCCACTATATTTTGCTATACTAACATTACCTGTGCTACAGAATCTAGCCCCTGAGGTACGAGGGAAGGGTATGTTCTTATCCGAAGCAGTGCCGTAACTTGAAGTGACCTGACCCCCGGATGACCCCTTGGTAGATGACCCATTCATTGCACTGGGAGAGTTCAGCTGAAAAGAAAAATGAATCAGGATAACTTGAACCTAGACTAAAGCAATTGCAATTATAACGGGGCGTTGTGGCGTGCGCCTGTAATCCAGCTAAAAATGGAAGTTACAAACTGAATAAGCCGAGGAAGAAGGTTCGAAACTGAGTCGCGTCTTTCGGATGGTGATGTTTAAAGGTCGGTCCCCAGACGTAAATAATCATATATGATTGATACACGTCTGTAAAAACCCAATTACACATATTCTCATATAATCATGGAGCTCTACAGTCGGTAAAATCTCTTAATGATGATGTGAAATTCTAGGCTTCCTTTTATGGAACAATTATCTTTTTACAATGTTTCATCTCTACATTTGAAATTAATGTGCATCATTCAATTTGAATGCATAACCATCATTAAATATCTTCCTACAACCTGGGGGGTGTTTCATAAAGCTGTGCGTAAAGTTATGGATGACTCTACAGTTGATTTGAATATGAAGATCCAAAGGGGATACCTAAAGTTTTTACTGACATTTTAACAGTGTGACTGTATTTCCCATAATCTCAATTAAATTGTAGCCAAAAATACACTTTGCATTAAAATGTTTTGTTAATAATGATAAGGTTAATCTACATCTGCATATTTCAACTTGAGCTTATGCATCAAAAAGAATTGAGAAGCAGAATAATGATAGGAAAATACTCAACAAAGGCAATGAATAACAAATGATTGATTGTCACAATTGACAGAAGAAAGTAACAAACTGTGAAGCAGTGCCTAAGGTTTAGTAGATTTATCTTATCTGGAGAGAGCCAGTAGACCTACAGTTAACATCTAAACTATTTATACCCTTTATAAACAGAAGAAAGTAACAAACTGTGAAGCAGTGCCTAAGGTTTAGTAGACTTATCTTATCTGGAGAGAGCCAGTAGACCTACAGTTAACATTTAAACTATTTATACCCTTTATAAACTTGATTCTTTTTTTGTTTGTGATTTCATAACTGAAGAATGTTAGGTGGACTAGTGGCATCGATGTCTTTATTCAATACTTTTAGATGTAGGATTTGATACGTCACATTCTCAAGGAACATAAATTGGGACAAATCAATTATTTGAATGCTAAAAAATTACAAACTTGGTATTAAAGACCGACAATACTACTGGGCCAGAAGGAATTAGACCACACAGCGAGGTCACTG
>JAVYIG010014944.1:0-38670 GCA_035222895.1 Strongylocentrotus droebachiensis | reverse complement strand
ATTTGATTGCAAGGTACTGTAGAATTTTGAGATGGAAAGTGATGTAGTGTCTAATTCCACATCCTATCGCTTAATAAAAGACTCTACAATCAATGTAATGGTCAAAGATAATTTACAACTCAATTAAGGCAGACTTGCAGATACATTTTAGAGATGCTGTTATTGCTGTCACATTGATTTACATGAATTTAATGTTGTTTTTTGTTCAGGAATCTCGGGACAATCGCAATATCTACTTCATTGAAGACAAAAGCTCTAATGGTACCTTTGTGAATAGAGAAAAAATAGGTAAGAATAAGAAATTTTACAGTGCAGAATGACAAATTCAAGTTAACCACTTGACTGCTATTGGCTTAAAACGCGCGGCATATATACCCCTGTGCTACAGCATTTTTGTACTGTTCAAAAAGTGTACACTTCACGAAAAGGCCAGATTATTTTTTGAAAGAGCGTCATCTACTTTTCAAGTCCTGTATAACATCATTGCAGTGCTAATTACACAGTTGGGCTAGGCATTATGCAGTGCTACGGTCTTGAAAGTGCAATGCCCTAACCACGTACATGTGGTGCGCACAGTGCATGCGAGAGCGAGATCACGTACATGTACGTGGCCCGCAGTCAAGTGGTTAAACGTCTGTGATAAGATGCATTCAACATGATGAGTGCAGGTTAAACTCAAACATGTAGTTTCACAAATTCATAAATCATAAAGAGATAATAAATCAATATATCAGTCCAAAGTAGTTTTTAAATTATGAATATTGGTACTGTTGAAGCAAACTAGTAGATTAATTTTTTTGTAAAATCAAAATTTTATAAAAGTAGACAACAAAAGTTGTTTATGCCCAACAGGCAATGGTAGCTAGGCCTACTTTTTATTTTTTTTTATTGCATATATTTTTTAATTATATTTTTAGGTTGAAAATCTAACACACAAGTAGACGGTGTCACACAGAAAAATCCTGACCCATCTTGAATAAACCAGATTATAGAAAACTAGTTTTGTCATTTGCGTCGGTGACGGACAGGCTACGAATAATCCGGATGAATGATGGGCCATTGCGCGCGCGCCGTTTAAGTAGATAAGCATTAATTGATAGGTTATGATAGCGCGTTAAAAACCATATGCCAGCCAGTCAAGTCGAACGTTGACCTTACACTGACCTTTAAAGGGATTATTTCAGCATTGGTGTCAGACAGAAAAATCTCTTTAAAAATCCCTTGCAAAATCCTTTCAAGGGAGATTTTTTCGTGCTTAGAGGGTTTTTTAAGGGATATTTGATAACAGACAGCCAATTAAGAAGATAACTAAAATCCGGATTTTTGGCCTCTGTGTGACACCGCCGAGTGTGTATGTTTGTTATCATGGGGGGTGTTCCCTACCCATAGGAAAGTGAAAAGTATGCCGCAGACCTGCCGCAGACCTGCCGCAGACTTTTAGTCTGCGGCAAAGAGTATGCCGAAGTATGCGGCAGGATGAAATTTTGCTGCAGACTTGCCGCATACTAGTATGCCACAGGAACAGTCTGCGGCAGATCTGCGGCAGGATGAAACTTTGCTCCAGACTTGCCGCATACCAGTACGCCACAGGAACAGTCTGCGGCAGGTCTGCCACAGAAAAGTGGGAAATTATACAGTCTGAAGCAAGGCTATAGGCGGCCATTTTGTAGGACATGCAGTACCATATGAGGTTGCAGGCTGAGCCCATGATCTTGTAAATTCCTGTGTTAATTAGCACTGTTAATTGTCTTTTTAGCTTCTGTCAAACCAAACAATTTGCTTCAAGTTCAACTGGTACCATAAGAGGAATTTATTACATAAGAGGAGACTGAGGAATTAACGGACTGTTTCAAACTTTTTTGTTGTGCCATATGTGACTCACTCACTTTTTTGTTGTAACTACCCAAGACGAAAATCCAATTGAAACCAATTGAACACCAATTGGGTTTCAATTGGTCTCAATAGGTTTTAACAGGGTTTCAATGGGACTTTAATAGGACTTCAGATGGTTTCAATTGGTCCAGATTGTCCCTATTGGACCAATTGGGCCCATTGGCCCCAACTGGCCTATGCCCCATTAGACTTTAATGGGACCCCAATTGGCCTGAAGTTGAACTTCAATTGGTCCAATTGAAACCAATTGAAAACCTTTTAAAGTCTAATGGGGCAGATTGGTCCAATTGAAATCCCATTAAAGTCTAATAGGGCCAATTGAAACCAATCATCTCATGCATATTCATTATTACTTTACACGTGTGACAGAAAAATACATTTATCATGATTTGTTAAGCAAATTAAGACAATGCACATCATTTTTGTGATTTCTATTTTCCTTTTGCCATTATTAACCCAATAGATTATTTTGTCTGATCATGTTACAATTACATTCACGTTTTAGCAATAGATATATTGATTACTAACCAAGAAACTATGATTACTAACCAAGAAACAATATACATATTTAGTATATATATGTGTACGAGCCTGTGTCACTTTAAATGTTACTCTTGAATACACTTCAAATAATCTTTGTGATGAAGTTAATACAATTGAGAATAGAATATACCTAATTGGTAATATCGATATATATTGGTATTACCTAATTGGTAATATCGATATTGCCAATATCGATTATGAAGTATCAATCAGTTTATCAGTTTATCACTGATTCTTCTACATGCATACTTTATTGCCACGTACTGGATATGAAAGAGTATGCGGCAGGTCTGCAGCAGGTCTATATGAGATATGAATATTCATGATGAAGAGTCTGCGGCAGGTCTGCAGCAGACTCTTCATCATACTGAAAGAGTACTAACCAAGAAACAATATACATATTTAGTATATATAGGTCTGCCGCAGACTTGCTGCAGACCTGCCGCAGACTCTTCATCATACTGAAAGAGTATGCGGCAAGTCTGCAGCAAGTCTGCGGCAGACCTGCTGCAGACTCTTCATCATACTGAAAGAGTATGCGGCAAGTCTGCAGCAAGTCTGCGGCAGACCTGCCGCAAACTCTTCATCAAACTGAAAGAGTATGCGGCAAGTCTGCGGCAGACCTGCCGTAGACTCTTCATCATACTGAAAGAGTATGCGGCAAGTCTGCAGCAAGTCTGCGGCAGACCTGCCGCAAACTCTTCATCAAACTGAAAGAGTATGCGGCAAGTCTGCGGCAGACCTGCCGCAGACTCTTCATCATACTGAAAGAGTATGCGGCAAGTCTGCGGCAAAACTAATTTGCATGTGAAAAAGATGACTGTCTGCGGCAAGTCTGCCGCAGGAGTATGCGGCAGGCTCATTTCTTTCCTATGGGTAAAGCTGTTCGTAAAGTTACGCATGACTTTACGAACAACTTGAATATGAAGTGCCAGATAGGATGCCCAAAGTTTTTCCTGATGTTTTGATGAAGTGTGACTATATTTCCAATAACCTCAATTAAATTATGGCAAAAATATACTTTGCATTAAAAATGTTTGTTATAATAAGAATGTTAATCTACATCTGCACAGTTCAACTTTAGTTGATGCAGTTAAAAATGATTGAGCATCCCATTTGCTTTTCATATATAAGTCATTCGTAAAGTCATGCATAACTTTACGAACAGCTTCATGAAACACCCCCAGATGGTTGATGTCCTAGTTGATGTTGTGATTTTGTTGAGATCTCAGTCTCCTATAATAATGTAAGGACCCACACAAAACAAAAGTGGTCTTACATGTTTTAAGACTTGAGCTGCACTAACAGATTTTATTACAGCCACCAAAATGGCTGCCAAGATGGCTGACATGCAGTCCATCAAACAATAATACCCAATCACAAGATTGGACAATAAGTAGGAAACCAATAGAAAAGCTTGTTAAAGATAGAGTGCCATGTGCCATGTGTGCTGGGTTGAATAGCTAAGAGATAAGGAAGAGTGTGTGTGTGTGTGGTGCTATAGCAGGTAATGTGCGTTAGGATGAATGAATAGGGACAGAACAATAGAACCAAGAGCTAGCAGACATGAGAGAATGAATGTAGGTCAGAAGTGCACTAATTAAGCATTACGGAGTGGAAAGCTAAATGTACAGTGTAAAATAAACAAGTATCAGTGAAATTAAAACCTTACATAATATTCCATCTTCACAGAAAAATGTCCTCATTTTAAAAGATACATCGTATTAACATGCATTTGTTTTTGAAGAAAATGAGTCACATAAAAGTAGCTTGAAATACCTGATCAAATAAAATCATGTAGTTTTCCTTCTGTACAATTCCCTTTTTTTGTTTGTTTAAGAAACAGCATCTATTCATATTAGGGAAAATTAAACGTTTAAAATGAAAGGTCACATACATGTATAGAGCAAATACAAAAAAAAAAAATTGGTATGCTTTCATCAATGAACATCTTTCAAACAACTTCCTAACTTCGATGGGTTCAATCCTTTTTCACCCTGAAAATCCTAGCTTGATGATATGTAGACATAAACACTAAATAATTTCCTTTCTCTTTTTTTTTTCCGGTCATAAATGACAAAATCAAATATTCCATACCCAATTTGGCAATTTTCAAAAATTACAACAAAAAAAAATGTACATGGCAATGTCTTCACCCAATTTTTTTTCACCGTTTTGTGAATCGCTGTTAAAAATTCTTTTCAATTGAACAATGAAATACAATGTACACAGAGAATATGCATGCATTCAGACATAACTCTGTCAAAACTGTCTCAGATTTAAGGAGACATTATACAAATACAGTGTCTATGGTCGATAAAATCTCGACTACAAATGATTAATGTAATGAAAAAAACACATCTTATGAATTCATGAATTGAGAATCTGTTCTAAATCCAAATATCTGAAAACATTAATATAGGTCAAATGACTAAAAATGTGCAGAAAACAATGTAAACATGGACTTTTAAGTTAAATAATCACATCGACTTTTAGTTTTTTTGTTTTTTGTTGACACATTTAGAAAGTCCTCTGTAAAATAATTCAGGTCAACCCTGTGACCAATACAATCTAAATCGTACATTCCTTTCTTTTCTTTTTATCTTAAAATTCAGCACAATTGCAAAATGTGCAATCAAAATTTGACATTTGAGTCTTTGTTTTGTAAAATAAAAAAAAATAGGAGCATAAATGAGTTCACCCAATTGATGTGTAACAAATTCGATGGAAAAACACATGACAAAATGTTTGAAAGTTTGTCTTCTTCCTTTTCCCCGTCTAAACATTAAAAAAACTGACAATTTAATCCTATCTTTACCGACAAGCCCTACGAAAATATCATAAATCTTCCAAAACGTTCACAAATCAAGAATTACATCAATAACATATTGCCACAAACAATGTGGCCATGGCGAATGCAAGGTTTGACAGCGAAAAGTGAAAATCAGCAAGTCTTTCAATTATCTATCACTATTGCAAACATTAGTTCTCAAAAGTCTTTACAGGTTGTAATCTTGAAACTTGGCGGGTACTTTAACCTGTCGACCAGATCTCGTACGTGCGGATGAGGACGGCTGATGTTGGGGTTGGTCAGCGGATGAGGACGGCTGATGTTGGGGTTGGTCAGCGGATGAGGACGGCTGATGTTGGGGTTGGTCAGCGGATGAGGACGGCTGAGGTTGAGGTTGCTCAGCTGATGAGGATGGCCAAAGTTGGGATTGGTGAGTTGTCGACCTCAGTTGATATTGGGGTCTGAGTTGAAGTTGGCCAACCGGCGAGGACAGCTGATGTTGGGTTTGAGTAGTTGGCAGGGATGGCCTAGGTTATTGCTGAAGTGGGGCTGAGTCAATTAGCCTGGATTGGTGGCTAGAATTAGTTGGCTGGTTTGATGCTTGTTGCCGAACAGACAAACTTGACCGTGATGGTTGGTCATGGTCTGACTGTCGGTGATGGAGGATGCGTTCTGTTGAATTGGTTGGCTGGTTTGAGGCTTGTTGCCGAACAGACAAACTAGACCATAGTGGTTGGTCATGGTCTGACTGCTCGTGATGGAGGATGCGATCTGGTGGTCGAGATGACCACGTGATATAGGCTGGTCTATGGCTAGTAGGTTGATTTGACTGCACCTTTCTCCTAGTCTCGTCTTCTGCTGGGGGACCTGGTGGGTACTGTGTCGTTGTCCTCTCAGTCCCATGTATTGACGTAGGCTGTGGGGTTGGTGGGGATGGTGGAGACTTGACATCACTTGTGGGGCTCTGGCTCGATGCGGTTTCAAACGATTATGATGGACCCGTCGCTTGAACTTTTCATCATGGACATGAACTATGTCATAATTTAGTCCATCATCTGATGAGGAAGATACTCTGAAAGGACCTTTCCAGTTTGGTTCAAGCTTGTTCCTGATGTTGGTTGGATCATGTAACCAAACAAAGTCACCTGTGTCGTACTTTGAAATGCGTTTCTTCACATCGTACTGTCGTTTCTGTTGTTGTTGTTGCTGTCGTGTATTCTGTATGGTGTACTCCCATGCTTTTCTCAATCGCTCAGACAGGTTGGTTGTGTATTCGAGGAGTGTCTTGCCAGATGACGATGGAGGGGGAGTTGAACAGGTGATGTTCGCAGGTGTACGGGCTTCCCTGCCATGCATGATGTAGTATGGCGTCAAACCTGTTGAGGCATGAGTACTTCCCTTACCAAAGAAAACTGCTTAATAAGCCTTCGATAAGCCTTCGCTAAGCCTTCACAAAGCCTTCAAAGACTTCATAAGCCTTCGAAGGCTTGTTTTAGTCTTCGACTGCTTATTAGTTTGCGAGAGCTAAGCCTTCAAAGACTTTCATATAAGCAGTCCAAAAATGTTGACTGCTTATTAAGCAGTCAGTAGAAAATAAGCCTTCAAGTTAAGCAGTCGCTGAAAATAAGCCTTCAAAGATAAGCAGTCACTTTTAAAGAAGACCGCGAAGCCCTTCATCTTCCAAATGTGTGCTGTCATCTAGTGGTAGAAGGCGAATAGGCCAACCAGTAATTTTCAAATTCAAATCTTCACTGAGACTCTGAGCTGAGCTGAACGGCGCATATTTCAATCATTACTTTGCAATTTCGCCAGATTTGTCTTCCTGTAAAACCCACAGTATAGGGAATAAGGGGTAGATTATTTACACCAGGAAAGAAGAATTTTGAGAGTATTCTAGAGCAAGAATTTAACAAAATGAGAAAGGATCGAATTTTGTTACCAAGATTACAGTCCCACACAAGCACTCTTGTGTTGGAGAAATACGACCAACTTTGCTTTGCACTGGACTGCTAGCTGCTGGAGCTACTTTAAACATCTTCATTTTGTCCAGAAGGTGAGTAATACAATTACACAATACGAAATTGAGTTTGCTTTCTGTACAGATTAGGAAATTGCATGGTCATTGATTTTGTAAATACTTGTTCACAAATATATTTGAGCAAATTAGCGCAGCTGCAGTTGATGACGGAAGGTTTAGGTAATATAGGCAGTCGAAGGTTTGTACCCAGTGGACAACGCTCGAAGGTTTAGGGGATAAGCAGTCGACAACGAAGGTTTAGGTGATTCAACGACGAAGGTATAAGCAGTCAATGATGAAGGCTTAGCTAATTTGCATATTAACTTGGCTGTGGGAAGGCCTACGGACTGCTTATAAGCCTTCGAAGGCTTAGGAAGGTTTAAACACGACTGCTTATATAGAGCTTCATTATAAGCAGTCGACTGCTTATTTAGAGCTTCATTATAAGCAGTCGACTGCTTATTTAGAGCTTCATTATAAGCAGTCGAAGCTAATTTGCATATTAACTTGGCTGTGGGAAGGCCTATCGACTGCTTACAAGCCTTCGAAGGCTTGCAGCAATACATTGACATGCATGTTGCAAATGAAGGCTTGCGACTGCTTATATCGACTGCTTGTGACTGCTTATGCGACTGCTTCCCAGATAACAATACGGCGTTGGGCCAACGTCGACCACGGTCGGCAGGGTCGCAGTCGGCAAGCCAACGTTGGCTAATCGTTGGGCCATTGTCGCCATTTTTTACTGATAAATGGTGGCTATTGGTTGGCTATTCGACGTTGGGCCAATGTTGGCTGAACGTTGGTCCAATGTCGCCATTTTCAATGATAAATGGTGGCTTTTGGTTGGCTATTCGACGTTGGGCCAATGTTGGCTGAACGTTGGTCCATTGTCGCCATTTTCACTGATAAATGGTGGCTATTGGTTGGCTATTCGACGTTGGGCCAATGTTGGCTGAACGTTGGTCCATTGTCGCCATTTTTACTGATAAATGGTGGCTTTTGGTTGGCAAATCGACGTTGGGCCAATGTTGGCTGAACGTTGGTCCATCGTCTCAATTATCACTGATTAATGATGGCTAATGGTTGGATTTTCGACGTTGGGCCAATGTTGGCTGAACGTTGGTCTATCGTCTCAATTATTACTGATAAATGTTGGCTTTTGGTTGGCTATTCGACGTTGGGCTAACGTTGGCTCATTGTCGACATTTTCACTGATAAATGGTGGCTTTGGGTTGGCTATTCGAAGTTGGGCCAATGTTGGCTGAACGTTGGTCAATCGTCTCAATTATCACTGATTAATGTTGGCTTTTGGTTGGATTTTCGACGTTGGGCCAATGTTGGCTGAACGTTGGTCTATCGTCTCAATTATTACTGATAAATGTTGGCTTTTGGTTGGCTATTCGACGTTGGGCTAACGTTGGCTCATTGTCGCCATTTTCACTGATAAATGGTGGCTTTGGGTTGGCTATATCGAAGTTGGGCCAATGTTGGCTGAACGTTGGTCAATCGTCTCAATTATCACTGATAAATGTTGGCTATTGGTTTGCTATTCGACGTTGGGCCAATGTTGGCTGAACGTTGGTCCATCGTCTCAATTATTACTGATAAATGTTGGCTTTGGGTTGGCTATTCGACGTTGGGCTATTAACGTTGGCTCAATGTTGGTCCATATCGTTTCAAATTTTACTGAGAAATGGTGGATGTTGGCTATACGCGACGTTGGGCCAACCTTGGCTAAATGTTGGTACATCGTCTCCATCTTTACTGATAAATAGTGCATGCTGGTTGGCTATATGACGTTGGGCCAACGTAACAAATACGACCTAGTACCTACATCCGGGTAAAAAAAATTGCATGCGTGCGCATGCCCATGTGCTCATGCAATTGTAACGTCAGCCATATATCCTGTCCATTTGTCTGGATCAGTTGCCGGGGCCGAGGAGTACCTACACTGCATGGTAAATGAATGATTTTCTTTCTCTTTCAACGTTATTTTTGTGAGCATGTTGCGTGAAACTGATAAATTGTATAGTGTGAGAACTCCCTGTCACATAAAGCGAGGGAAATAGCATGAGAAATTGTTAAAGTAATCATTGATAATTCCCTGTGAAAGTGGGTACGAGTGCACTGCTCGGCGTACGCTTAGCATGCACACCCGCTGCGTGCAATTGAAGTGTGAGTGATGGCTATGATGGCTATGATGGGGGCCGAAGTGTCGGCATCAAATGCATTGAGTGTTTGCCGTGATGAATGTTGATATGTTCCTGACTTAGAATTAGACCTAGGGCTAGGTGATGCATTGATGCACCATGTTACAGCGTCCGTGACAGTGATGATGTTCATCCCAATATGCATGATATGCAATATCGACCTTGAATCAAATGATTGTGAATCTGTTGGTGTTACCAGTGTTGAAGGTGCTGATGCATTGTTTAAAAGACCAATTGAATCAAATACTGATCTTGATATATAGAGCTGAATGGGCGGTGAATTCAGATATCCCGCTAGTACATGTTTATAGCCTCCTGAATTTTGTCAGGGGAGTGTGCCAATTAAGTCTGCCAAAATATGCAAGAACTTTGTATCAACACATTTGGTGGATTGTGAGAGTGATGTGAGAGGTAGCTGGTGGGAATTACCATCATTTTGGCATTTGCAATCATTTAAAGTCGCAATTGGTCAAGAACCACAATTTTATCGAATAGTAAATAGGAAAACTATTGGGGGCGGGGGTAACACTGATCCCATAATTTTCATTCACAAATTGTATTATTGCTGCATTTTTATTTTCATTTTCAAATCAGTTTTTATTATTTATGCACATGTTTATTAAATTGCTATAATTTGAACTAAAGGTAAATATTCTAATTATTTATTTTTACATTCTGACGTTTTTTATTAATACATTCAAATCTATATAGCTCTTCCAAATCCCAATACTTTTTTTCCTATAATCCCATGCTGAAATTTAAATATTAAATCCTGCATTTCATATCGTCAACTTCACAACAAATTCCAGATTCCTCTACCCGTCCAGATCCAGCTACCCGTACATCGATCATCCAGAAAAGCATTCAACATTCAGAAATATGGGTATGTCATTTGGCATTTTATTCATTTTGTATTTAGTTGTACATCTAGACAGGATAGTTAATGCACTTCTTAGTATTCGTTATAGTTGTGCGCTGCACACAAAGTACAAATGTACTGGATTAATGTACGTTTGTGTATGACATAGCTGCTAACGGATGCAAGTATCTTTTTCCTGATTATATTGAGAAATTGCATTGTGATCACTTACAAAACTATTCAACAACAACAAATCATGAAATACTGCTTTTAGCAGTATTTTTGGGGAAACAATTCTGAATGCAGGGTGCCACAAAAAACAAAACACAGTCAATTGATTTGTTTCTTGTATAAGCAACTAACGATATAGCTTTGTGTTTTTGTTTCTACTTTTAAACCTCTCTCAAGTATTGGGAGCTTCACATTTCACTTCAATTTTATAATGATGTGAAAGAGGATGCCACTCTTCTTCAAACATTCTTCAAAATAAGAAAGAATACAAACTCACTAACTTAGGGTTTTGTGTTGTATGCAGAAAACGCAAATTGTGTATTCTTTCATCCATATTCTTCTTCAAACACATTAGTTAGGGCAATATTCTATTTGCAGAAGTGCCCGGGTGTTAATGACATCCTCTTTCACATCATACAATTTAAGTGAGATTGTGCCATATATTCTTTGGCTAATTTTGGGATCCAACACTTAAGAGGGGCTTTAAACTGTTATCAATCAAGCATCTCA
The DNA here is from genome assembly GCA_035222895.1 of Strongylocentrotus droebachiensis. NCBI lineage: Eukaryota > Metazoa > Echinodermata > Echinoidea > Camarodonta > Strongylocentrotidae > Strongylocentrotus > Strongylocentrotus droebachiensis. The sequence goes on along the minus strand of JAVYIG010014944.1, from coordinate 27,616 downwards.
ACACTGAGCAAGCATTCTATCCATGAAATTTCATCAAAATTAGGGAGGATGTGCCACTCAGGACTACTTCCCTTACTATGCCGTACGATTGGATTAATATCTGTACTATTTCAAGGTGATGTTTCCATGATCTGCTTTTAAATCTTGTTTGGTTTCTTTCTTCTTCTTTGTTTTGCCGCAGATGCCGAAATTGTACCACCACAAGCTAGACAAGATTTTGATTCCGTCTAACCCATTCTTTAAAGGTCGACTGCCTTAGGAAATTTAAACTTTTATGTCTTGTATCAAGACCCCTTTTAAGCAACATAATAACAATTGTTTCATGAATAATGCCTCCTTATATGTTTTACAAATTTTTGAAAACCTCTCCAAGTTGCTCGTCTAATGGTGGACCCCGCCCCTTAAAATGCTCAGAGTTCCTCGGAATGAGTTCCTCGGAATGATTGACCAAAGGATTAGTGATGTTATATCAAGAACGATCTCCGCTTAGGCAAGCTACGGTGCTTGCTAGCCAGCTCTGCAGGCATATGTTTTGTACACAAACATAAACAATAACTTTTTTTATTAAATAGTGTGCTATGCATCTTTACTTGTTATTTGTTGTGGTGAAATTTCACTAATGGCCCAATTTTAAAAAGAGAGCTATACCATGAGCCGAAGAAGGTCGTAATTAATTTGAATGCCTGTATAATGTGTCAACTAAATGCATGCTATAAAGAATTTCAAAGGTAAGAAAAAAAAAATTCATATATCTAAGTGACTGAATGTTTTTCGTACTACCTTCTTCTCAATTTAAAGAAATATTGAAAGTGGTATATTAGAGTGAAGAAACTTGTATTTTCCCTTTACAAGCTCTGCTCTTTCTTATTTTCTCTTTCAAATTTCCTCTCGTTATATAAACATTTAGCAATTGCTTTACTTCACACATTCAAGCAATGTAGCCTATCCCTCCTGAAAAAACAGTTTGTAGATGTGTTAACAATAGATATAGCGACGAAATGTATCAGCATCTCTGAAATGCCTAAGCAACAAAAATGTTGGCAATTTCTCTGAATTTTATTTTTTATTTTTTATGGAAAATTGTTTACATTAAATGCCTTGTTCTTGGTATGCAAATGGTGGACACTTTATTAATTTCTTTATATTTTTGTGCTGTACATATGTAGAGGAATCTTGTCATAAGCAATCGTGTTCGTCTGCCAGAAAGTTTGTTTTGTTTTACTCGGGAAGTTGTGAGGATTGTTTATTATATTCGTACAATGAATTTCAGTATGTTATGTTACGTGTAAGCGACACTTCATTTTATAACAGCTCCTATCGTCCTAGCATTCATTGATAGTAGGCCTATATTGTGACACAGTGAGATACCTTGAACTTGAAACTATGTTTACATGTTTTTTGAATTCAAACGAAAATACCAAAGAAAGATGTACAATAATTGTATTCACATTTACAACAGTTTGTTTATTACACATAAAATAAAGTATGTTTTATCACAAAATCAGTTTATTTTCCTTGTTCTTTTTTTTTTGGAGGGAGGGGGATGTATTCAGAGCAAATTCTAAGAAGCAAGATGGTGAACTTTTCATTAAAATTGGACAAATAAGTTGTTATCAAGTTTTGATAGTGATTAAAATGTACCAGATAATAGACATGACGAAATTAAAATAACATGTCCCTCGATCATCTTGCTGTAATATTGTTATTATACATATGTTCCAGAGGGATGTAAGTCGTGTTCTATAATGAACTTTTCTCAATTTCAGTCTAATTTTGATGAAATTGGTACTATTTCATTTTGTGGATTTTGCTCTGTTTATTTATTTAATCCAATCTTAATTACCTGGCTTTTCCTTGTCACGTTGTGATGCATGTGTTTGAATGATTGTACATGTCCGATGAAGTATGATCTTGACGATGTTTTTATGAACGGACGACTGATGTTGGTGTGAATATGTTGTTGAGTTGGTGTTGGTAATGTCAGAAGGATGTTGGCATGAACTGGAAAGGGGAGGTACAACGTCGGCACATGGTGGGATAGGGGTTGGCATAACGTTGCTTCTACGTCGGCAAATGGTGGAGAAAAGGTTGGCATAACGTTGGTCTAGCATCGGCACATGGTGGAGGAGGGGTCGGCACTTGGTGGGAAAAGGGTTGGCATTATGTTAGGACAACGTCGGGGAGACGTCGGCACATGGTGGAAAAGGGGTTTGGCATTACGTTGGTCCTACGTCGGTAGATGGTGGGATAGGGGTTGACATATGACGTTGGTCATACGTCGGGGGGACGTTGGCCCGATGTTGGCTTAATGTCATTTCGTCGCTGTCGAGCCAACGTTGGCCCGCCGGCAAGAAAGCCGTTGGCCCAACATCATATTGGCGACGATGGACCAACGTAACAGCCCACGACGTCGGCACATGGTGGGATAGGGGTTGGCATAACGTTGGTCCAATGTCGGAACTACGTCGGTACATGGTGGGATAGGGGTTGGCATAACGTTGGTCGTACGTCGGCACATAGTTAAAAAAGGGTTGGGATGACGTTGGTCCAATGTCGGAAAGACGTCGGCATACGGTGGAAAAGAGGTTGGCATAACGTTGGTTCAATGTCGGGAGGACATCGGCACATGGTCGGATAGGGGTTGGCATAACGTTGGCCCGATGTTGGCTTTATATCATTTTGTCACTGTCGGGCCAACGTTGGCCCGCCGGCAAGAAAGCCGTCGGCCCAACATCATGTTGGCGACGTTGGACCAACGTAACAGCTTACGTTGGCCCCACGTTGGCGTAACGTCGTATTGTTATCTGGGTTAGCGAAGGCCTTCAGTTCGGTAAGGGTTGTGTTGTACGCTAACTGGACTTGATTTATGTGAGTGTCCCATTCTCCTCCTTGATGAGAAATGTACTTCGCAAGTTGATCTTTGATGGTGCGATTACATCGTTCGACTATGCCAGCTCCTTGGGGATGATAGGGTGTCGATCTAGACTTCTTGACGCCCAATTTGCTGCATAGTTCTTGCACTAATCTCGACTCGAACTGTCGACCTTGGTCGGTGTGCAAAGTCTCTGGAATACCATGTTCTTTCACATATTCTTCAAACAGATGTTTGGCGATGGTTGGAGCAGTCTGATCTTTCATTGGGAAGATATTGACATATTTGCTGAAATGATCGGTCACAACGAGTAGGTAGCGAAATCCTCGTCTTGTAATTGGAAGCTCAGCAATGTCGGCAAAGACCATCTCCAAAGGGCGAGTAGTGGTAATGGGACGTAAGGGTGCTTGATGCTTAGGGGTTGGTAACCGGAAGGACTCACAAGCTGTGCATGTGTTGCAGAAATCAGTGATTTCCTTGTTCATGAAGGGCCAATAGCACATTGACTCTGCTCTCTGTATTGTGCGATGAGCGCCGAAATGTCCGGATGATGGGTCACCGTGTAACTCTTGGAGTACCCTTGGAATGAGGGAGTTTGGTACGACAAGTTGGAATGAGAGATTACCAAGCTTGTCTTTCTTCCTCCTGTAGAGTATACCGTCTTGGAGGATGAATTTGGGATATTGCCACAAGAGACGTCTAACCCGGGGGTTGTGTCTACGGATCTGTCGAATGGTTAGCCGCTCACCATTGTTAACGCATTCGATGACTGTACTGATGTCTTGATCTAGTTGCTGTTCATGTTGAACATCTACATCACTGTCAAGGATGACACCACGGTAAGGATGAAGGACGTTTGGTGCGGACTGCCTCGTTGCATCATTGGGAGTAGATGCGTTTGTTGATACTCGTGATTTTGATGAACGAGTCTCGACTGCATTACACAGTGGATTGGTCACCATGTGCTTGAGTAGCTGATCCGTCAATCTTGGAGTGACTTGGCTCTCTTGACTCGGGAGTCTAGATAATGCATCTGCATTTCTGTGTGATTGTCCTTTCTTGTGAATAAGGCTGAACGTGTAGGAATTAAGTTCCAATATCCATCGTGTTCTCTTCCCAGTTGCATCGTCTTGAATTGGGAACTTCCTGAGAGCCAAAAGAGGTTTGTGGTCTGTCAGGATAGTGAAGTGTTGGTGTCTCAGATAATGACGAAAATGGCGAACAGCTGTAACAATTGCCCAGAGCTCTCGATCATAGATAGACCATTTCTTCTGCGTAGCGCTGAGAGTTTGGCTGAAGTAGGAGATTACACGTTCTTTACCATCTTGAGTCTGTGAGAGGACAGCACCAACTGCATGAAGGGATGCATTCGAAGATAGGATGAACTCCTTTTCAAAGTCTGGATAGGCGAGGAGAGGTGGATTGGTTAGAGCTTCTTTCAGATGTTGAAAAGCCTTTTCACACTCTGCTGTCCATACAAACTGTTGACCTTTTTGTGTAAGGGTCGACAAGGGAGTTGCAATCTTAGAGAAACTCGGCACAAAACGTCGGTAGAAAGATGCCAGGCCAAGGAAGGATCGGACATCAGTCGGTGTCCTCGGCTGAGGCCAGGACTTGACTTTCTCAACGTTGTTTGGGTCAGGTTTCACTCCTTCGGTGTTGATTATGTGGCCAAGGTACGTAACTTCTTTCTTGAAAAAGCCACACTTTGAGGGTTTGAGTTTGAGTCCAGCGTCTCTGAATCGTTGCAATACTTCTTGGAGGTTCTTGCAATGATCATCGAAGTCCTTGCCCATGACTATGCAGTCATCAAGGTATACAAGGCATGTAGACCAGTGGAGGCCATGTAGAACGGCTTCCATGAGGCGCTGAAATGTCATGGGAGCGTTGACCAGTCCGAATGGCATGACAGTGAACTGGTAAAGCCCTGTGCCTGTGGTAAAAGCAGTCTCCCAGGTCGAAATTCCATTAGGATCCGATCCTATTGGACCATCAAAAACCATTAGAGCTATTGGTGTCTAATGGTTTCAATAGGGAAAGTGAAATGATGGACCCACAGAAACCATTAGAAAATATCTATTGGACCAACACAAACCCACAGAAAAAATGCTGATGGACCAACAGAAAACTTCTATTGGACCAACATCCACCCACGTCTTCTATGGGTTTCTGTTGGTCCATTAGATATTTTCTTCTATGATGGGTTTCTGTTGGTCCATTAGATATTTCCTATGGGTTCCTGTTGGTCCATTAGAGATCTTTCTATGGATATCTAATGGTCCCATATTCCGAATTACCTATTGAAACCAATAGTCCAATGGCTTCTATTGGTAAATCAATAATGATAAATCAAAAATCGATTTTAGCAACTGTCCACCAAAAAGGTATATTCTAATCTCAATTGCATTAACTCCATCACATAGATCACTTGAAGTGAGTTTAAGAATATCCTTTATTTTAACTGAAGCCTTGTACTATTCTATATAATAAACATACATGAATTGTTTCTTGGTTAGTATTTTATAGTAGTCATTATAATCGATATATCTATTGCTAAAACGTGAATGAAATTCTAACATGATTAAACAAATAATCTATTGGTCATTAGTTGCCGAAAGAAAATAAAAATCACAAAATTGATGTACATTGTCATAAGTTGCTTAACAAATTATGATAAATGTAATGTTCTGTGAACACGTATAAAGTAATCATGAATATGCATGAGATAGATTTAGCTGTTGGTTTCTATTGGTTTCTATTGGACCTATTGGTTTCTATTGGTCCCATTGGGTTCTATTGGTCTCATTGGTTTTCTATTGGTCCTATCGGTCCTATTGGTCCTATTGGTTCTATTGGTTTCTATTGCCTTGGTCTTATTGTTTTATTTTGGTCCTATTGGTTTCTATTGGTCCTATTGGTCCTATTGGTTTCTATTGGTTTCTATTGGTCTTATTGGTTTCTATTGGTCCTATTGGTTTCTATTTCTATTGGTTTCTATGGGTGCTATTGGTTTCTATTGGTTTTTGATGGTTTGAATGGTCTCTATTGGATTCAATTCTATGGGTCCAACAGAAACCAATAGACTCCAACAGAAACCATTAGAGACCAATAGAATTTTTCTAATGGTCTCTATTGGTCTCTATGGGATTTTCGACCTGGGCTTCTCTGTATCTTGGGGATCGAGCTTGACCTGCCAATATCCACTTGATAAGTCCATGACGCTGAAATATGCTGATGAAGAAAGGGAGTCAATTGAATCATCTTGACGTGGAATAGGGTGAGAATCTCGAACAGTTACTGCATTGAGTTTTCTGTAATCCACGCAAAATCGGTATGTGTTGTCCTTCTTCTTCACCATGACGATTGGGCTCGCCCATGGGCTGAAGCTCTCTTCAATGATGCCTCTTTGCAGAAGTTCGTCCATTTGCTCCTGAATTTCCACTCTCATTGCTGGTGAAGTTCGATACGCCCTCTGTCGTATTGGAGTAACTGTGGTGGTGTCAATGTGGTGATGAATAATGTCAGTCTGACTAATATCCTGAGACGTCGTGCTGAAAATATCACTGTAGGTCTGAAGAAGATGTTCAGCTTTCTCGTACTCTGTCCTCGTGAGTTCTGAAGAAGGGAGAACACCAGCAACTGGCGACTTGTCTGACACTTGTGGATCAGCGTCAGTAGTTACGCTCATGATCTTGTATTCCTCTTCGGTATCCCCAGTAATGGAGAAGAATTGACCAAGGCAGGTGTCTGCAGGTAGATCGACTGCTTCGTCAGAGGGGTTAATGAGGCGTACTAGAATAAGACCATCTTGTTGCTTGAACAGAGATCTGGCACCGATAACAGGAATGTGATCCTGCAATGTTGGTTCAAAGTAGCCATCGTAGTCTCTTGGTATGATGTCGAACTGTGGCGACGACAATCTTCCCTGGACGTGAGTTTCGCAGCTTGGGGGAATCCGAGCTTGTCCAACAAGAGAAACTTTACATTTCAGCGGGGCTTGGTATTGCTGACGATCGATGAAGGGAATAACGTTTCCAGGCATGTTGAACGATGTTGACGATATGCAGGCATTCTGGCTGTCAATAAAGTCCCATCCAAGGACAACTGAATGAGTGATGTTGCGTGCAACAAAGAACTGGTGTTGTGTAGCCTTGTTCCCTAAGTGCAGAGATGGTACAATTGTTCCAATGTTGTCTACCAGCCCACCTGTGATAGTAGATGCCATGGATGTCAACTTTTCCAACGGGCTCCTTTGCGATGCTGGAATGGATGACAAAAATTTGGCACTCAACAGAGAGATGAATGATCCACTATCTACGAGTGCCAGTACATAGACATTGTCGATAACGATAGGGATGTAGGGTGATTTCTTTGGCGAAATGGGTGCTATTCGTATTGGGGCCTTGGTGTGTGTAGCTGATGAATGGCCCTCTTCCTCAACTACCAGAAGTTTCCCTGCTGCTGGTTTCCCTGCTGCTGGTCTTCAAAACGAACTTGACGATAGGGAGCCTGTCTATGGGAGTCAACTTGATAACCTGCAGTGGAAGGTTGCTGCTGATTTCGGCTGCTAGACGATTCATAGGGCCGTCTAGAGGGCGAAGTCCTAGATCGGTGCGCGTAGCTCCGATTAGGGCTTGGAGATGTGCGTCCTCCATATAGATCTGAATATCCGCGTCTTCCATATTCAGGAGATCTGTGTCTTGCATAGTCTGGAGATCTCTGTCTTGAATATTCTGGAGATCTGTGTCTTGCATAGTCTGGAGATCTGTGACTTTGGTAGTTACGGCTTGGTGATGGCGAACCATGACGTTCCAGGTTTCTTCCCTCATGGCCACGACCTGAAGGGCTTCCACCACGTTGCTGAGATCTGCTAGGCCTTTCAACTGTCTCTAACTTTAAGGACATCCTGTCCAGCTTCTTTTCTAACTCGTTGAGTCTCGGCAGTAGCAGTCGTAAGACTGATGATTCTGCAGGCGTCTTGTCCTGGACCCGATCATCTACAGCTGCTACCGTACCAAAATCATGTGCTTGGTGTGCTCTTTCAACACGTAGTGCAATCGGCGAAATCTCTCACCACCTTTTGCATTCTCATCATAAGACGGGAAAGCCTCTTCTACTAAGGAAGCAATGGCCGATGCAAATACTTCTAAAGGCTCACCTGGTTGGCGAGTCCGGGCTGTAATACAAGACTTGAATGTGTCAATAAACTGTGTCCGGCCGAAAACCTGAGAGAGTTTCTCTTTCATCTTCTTGAAATCCTTCTTGTCCGAAGGAGACAAGCTCTCCCACACGATGAAGGCTGATCCTGCTAGTCTTGCCGGAAGGAGGAGGGTTAAGTTAACAGAAGTGTCCGAAAACACCTGTGCAGCAACTTCAAATCGACGTATCCATTGACGGAAGTCTTTGCCGTTCTCTCCCGTAAACACCTCTGGCAATTCCATGCGATAAGACGCCATACTGTACGAGTTATAGGCAATGGACTCGACAGATATGATCATCAACAAGGTATCAACACAGTAAAACTTACTGAATGAGTGTGAAGGAGGGGGAAGGGGGGTCATTCAGAGTGCAGATGAAGAAAATGCAAACTCAACAGTTGAAATATCCGTGGCGAGCGGCTATGATGGAAGGAGGGTGTATTCTGCAACTGGTTATGTTGCTACGCCAACACTATGTAGAATATGCAGGTTTATATGGCAGAATGCTGTAATGTACGGCAGCCAAAGGCAGACTATATACATGCAAACTGGATGTGATAAGTTGCTAGAAAAATACAGAACTGTAGGGTGAAGAAAAGAAACCTCACTCACTGATGAATCGATGAATGCAGGAAGATTCACCAAAATACAGCTCCAGTATGAAGAAGGGTTAAGGAAATCTCACTTACTGACGAAGGATGGATGAAGGATGAATGAAGGAATTCACAAAATTACTGATGTAGGAAGAAATCAAGGCTCGCAAAAACTTCAGTAATAATGAAGGAGGTTGAATATACACAAACACTAACTGCCTCAGCTTAAAATGAAGGGAGGTCAATCAGTGAGAAGAAGGGTGATATCATGCTCTCAAACATTCACATTCATATACAGATGGAGGGAGAAGTTCACTCTGCAACTCACCACTAAAAACACTGCAGGAATTTCTACATATGAAGGAAGGCTGCAATTACAGTGTAGTGCAGAAAAACCACTGCTGGCACCAGTTGTAAGGACCTACACAAAACAAAAGTGGTCTTACATGTTTTAAGACTTAAGCTGCACTAACAGATTTTATTACAGCCACCAAAATGGCTGCCAAGATGGCTGACATGCAGTCCATCAAACAATAATACCCAATCACAAGATTGGACAATAAGTAGGAAACCAATAGAAAAGCTTGTTAAAGATAGAGTGCCATGTGCCATGTGTGCTGGGTTGAATAGCTAAGAGATAAGGAAGAGTGTGTGTGTGTGTGGTGCTATAGCAGGTAATGTGCGTTAGGATGAATGAATAGGGACAGAACAATAGAACCAAGAGCTAGCAGACATGAGAGAATGAATGTAGGTCAGAAGTGCACTAAAGCATGGCTTTCATCGAAAGGGTGCGGTGCGGTGCGGTGCGGTGTGGTGTGCTCAACCCACCCATTCGATAAAAGAGGGGGGCCTTTTCTCGAAAGGGTGCGTTGAGAGCGGAGTACCGTTTTAACACACCCTTTCGATAAAAGCGGGGGGGCTTTTCTCGAAAGGGTGCGTCGACTAGTCTTTCGCATCAGTCGTTTAAAATGAGGATCTCGGACAGAAGGTAATAGTTGCCAATTTAAGTATATCGAAAATGTATTAAATAAAATGGAATGGTCTTGATTACAGAGTGGTCTTTCGTTATTACTATGTTGACGGGGGAGACAGAGAGAAGGGAAAGGGAAAGGGAAGATAAAAGGAAAGAAAGAAGAATAAGAAGAAAAGAGGGAAACGGGGGGGGGGGGGGAGGCGAAGGGCTCTTGCCTCCTCCTCACCCCCCCCCCACTTCCCCCCCCCCCCGCCAAAAAATAAATAAGAGAGATAGAGGGAAAGGGAAAGGGAAAGGGAAAGAGAAGATAAAAGGAAAGAGAGAAGAGGAAGAAGAAGAAAAGAGGGAAACGGGGGGAGGGCGAAGGACTCTTGCCCCCCCCCCCCCCCCCCGCAAAAAAATAAATCAGAGAGAGAGAGAAGGGATAGGGAAAGGGAAAGAGAAGATAAAAGGAAAGAAAGAAGAGGAAGAAGAAGAAGAAAAGAGGGAAACGGGGGCAAAGGGCTTTTGCCTCCTCCCCCCCCCCCCCGCCAAAAAAATAAATAAGAGAGAGAGAGAAGGGAGGAAAAGGGAAAGAAAAGAAAAGAAGAAAAAGAAAAGAAAAAAAGAAAAAAGAAAAGAAAGGAAAGGAAAGAAAAGAGAAGAAAGAAAGAGAAAAAGGAAAAAGAGGGAGAATAGGAAAGAAAGGAGGCAAGAGCCCTTTGCCCCCGTTTCCCTCTTTTCTTATTCTTTTTCCTCTTCTTTCTTTCCTTTTATATTTTCTTTCCCTCTCCCTTCTCTCTCCCTCTCTTATTTATTTTTTGGCGGGGGGGGGGCAAGAGCCCTTCGCCCCCGTTTCCCTCTTTTTTCTTTCCTTTTATCTTCTCTTTCCCTTTCCCTTCTCTCTCTCTCTCTCTTATTTATTTTTTGCCCGGGGGGGGGGGGGGGGCAACAGCCCCTCTTTTCTTCTTATTCTTCTTCCTTTCCTTTTTTATTCTCTTTCCCTTTCCCTTTCCCTTAATACATTTTCGATATTACCTTCTGTCCGAGATCCTCATTTTAAACGACTGATGCGAAAGACTAGTCGACGCACCCTTTCGAGAAAATCCCCCCCGCTTTTATCGAAAGGGTGTGTTAAAACGGTACTCCGCTCTCAACGTACCCTTTCGAGAAAAGGCCCCCCTCTTTTATCGAATAGGTGGGTTGAGCACACCACACCGCGCCGCACCGCACCGCACCCTTTCGATGAAAGCCCTAAAGCATAACGGAGTGGAAAGCTAAATGTACAGTGTAAAATAAACAAGTATCAGTGAAATTAAAACCTTACAATAACAATAATGTAGTTCACAATTAATCTTTTTAAAAAAGGTTGCATATCTTCCATTTTGAAAACAGTTTAGTGTAATTTCTTCCTGTCATTTATCAAACTTTTAAAGGAAAGGGACAGAAGCAAGTTCTAAAAAACAATGACGAGATTGCTCTATCGAATTCTAAAAACAAAGGTATGTGGATTATCTAATATCTTTTTTCTTCTTTTAATCCTTCTTTTTGTGTGAATGTTTGTGTGTTTTCTCATTTTTTAGAGCATTAGATGATTAAAAGAATAGAAGCATCGTGGTGTTCTTAATGACAATGTATGTTTTTATTCTTAGGTAATTAATATAAAAGATGTAAACATAAAAGGCTCATTCAGATATGAGGTGGTACACCGTAACTCTCCCCCCCCCAAAAAAAAAAGAGAGAAGGCCACCATTTTCAAACATGACAATGAATGGTAACAATTAGGCGCCTATTCAATTACCGTATGTCTGTGTTATATAAAAGTTACAGTAACGTGAAGCATATTACACTTCACGTTGTCGTAAAAAATAGCAGTTAACTTTCGTATATCTGGACAAGGCTTAATAAGTTAACATATAGATCTATATTACTTCTGATTTCAGCCTATTTCTTCATGGATACCTCAGGCTTGGATCAAAGTAATTTACCATTAGCCCTGGGAGAGAAGTTTGTCATGGTTAGGGTATTAGGCAGGTAAGTCCCCAAAATATTTTTTGATTATTATTTTGACTTGGGTTGAAATTTGTTGAATTGTTTATCATTATGGATTAGAATGTAAAACAAAAAAACAAACAAATGAAGAGAAAAAAAAGAAACAACCACACAAACAAAATGAACGTCATAAGTAAGATAATGGTTTTCATTTCATTATAATTTAGAGATATAATTTTGCTTTACATTTAACAAAGGTCAAGTTTTCTCTGTATTTGAAGAAATGTTATTGGTTGTTTGCTAGTCTAGTAATATGTATGGATACTGGAGGCCTACACTTGCTGTAAACAAATATATTTGAAGACCTCTAGTCTTGAATCACTGTTATATTATGAATCTTGGATTTATTAAACAAAAATATTCCCCAGGTATCTCATCTGAAACCTATTTTATTTTTCTTACTTTCATCAAATGAACTTGATGCCTGGTTGGACTTATTTTAGACAGTCTACCAGCTTCTACGACAAACGATCTTTAGAAATATATTAATAAATTACTGTTAATATCTCATGCTAAGTATAAATACCCAAGGAGTTAAATGCATTAATTTCATTTGTTCAGTGGTGGCTATGGGCAGGTGAAGCTAGCGATTGAGAAACAAACTGATCGAAAGGTTGCAGTCAAGATCATTGAAAAGAAGAAATTCTCAACAGGTGGGACTATGATCAGGGTAAGAGTCTTTTCCGAGATCTGTGGCACTTGTTTTTCTTTGTGTGTGTGCGTAAACTAGTGGACTAAATATTGTTCAGGATTCACCAGCCGGACAGTGTGGCTTGTAATGTTTATTGTTATATTTGGTTAGGGTAAAAAAAGGAAAGAAAAAAAATAGCTTTTCCCACTTTCCAGGAACTAGCTTAACTTTTTGTAGAAGAAAAAATAAAAAGAATGTTATTGGCATGCATATATGTATTTCAGCCAAGCCACTGTGATCAATAGATAAATTTGATAGAAATGGTAAGCAAATAATTACCATTGGTAAAAGTGATGGGTCAAACTATCAATTCCGAGGCGATCTGGATGTACATGTAGCTATCTTTCCGAAGCGAAGCTGAGGAAAGATAGCGTATACATTCTGATCGACGAGGAAGTGATAGTTTGCCATTGCCTGAAACTAAAAGGTGATCATTTGCTTTATATTCCACATCTAAAACAATTTAACTACAAAAAGAAAAGAACGTGTACATGCATCTACACAAAAGACACCTAGGCCCAAATTCATACCAAAAAAGTTAAGTTTAACCCAACCCCTTGAGGGTACGGTGCGCGCATGTGTTTTCTTTAATTGCGCTCATTGGTAATGCGCGCTTAATTACGCCTGTACAGTGCGCTTTTGGATAATCTTCTGTGAAAGTGCGTTGCACTGTGTAGATAGTAGTACTACCTACACAGTGTAACAAACTTTTAGCTTCTCCCATCAATAATGGGCGAACTATCTTTCATCACGTGATTTAGTTTTGACCAATCGTAGAGCAAGATTCTTAGTATGTGGGATATAATATGGTATACAAAGTGGGATGTCTGCAGTGTTAATAAGGAAGAACTGTTATAGTATTTATTATGACCAGTAATTTTGTTGTTATTCCAGAATACGGAAAAGACTGTGATGAAAGAAGTCCGGATACTCAAGGGACTTCAGCATGTGAGTGTGAAATATGATTGTTAATGATGCCTATAGTACTTTAGCTATGGGAGAGAGAGAGAGAGAGTGGGGGGGGGGGCACAGGGGACATCCCCCTTGAGAGAGAGGAATATGACAAGAAAAGCCGGAAGTTAGTATACAAATATTGACTGCTCATGAGGATGATGGTGGAAACTATCACTCCCAAGGTGGTGTTCACACGGGTCCTTCTATCACCCACGAGGCGAGGCCGAGGGGGTGATAGAAGGGCCGGTGTGAACACCACCGAGGGAGGGGTAGTTCCCACCATCATCCGATTACAGAGCAGTCCATATTTGTTTTATATACCTCATCCTTTTTATTGATTCATGATTAGGTCTAGCTGTAGGTCTAGATCTAGCATTAAAAAACAGGAAACTAGATCAAGAGGAATTACTCACCAGAATAAGAAAAATCCAACATCAAGTCCAAGGCAAGAGTATTGAATTCCTATACGCGCTGCGCGTAACCGCGCGATTGCGGTAGCCTAGCAACTCAAAAAATGTGTGTGCGCAACTGAGTCGCGGGAGGGGTTAGGGGTCCTATCCCGGGGTTTGATAGTAGCTATCAAACCCTCTGACGTAATGATACTTGATAGATCGAAATGCTCTTTGACATGTGATATAGTTTTGACCAATCAGTGAATGACAATCTATGTATGAGGTATATAAGATCACCTAGTGCCCCCCACCCTATTTGATGGTATAGGCTAGTAGTTTCTGTTCATTATTTAATCAGCAAAGTTTTTAGAATGACTCTTTACATGCTTTTTGATATATTCATTAAGAAGGTTTTCTTGAAAGGTATAGCTTTGTAGATCTTATTTCCTCCCTTTGGTATCTGCATTAGAAGGTTTCATGAAAGGTTGTTTGACCTATAGGTCAGTCACACAGACAGGTTTGTTAATATATTCATCGTTATTTCCCTCTCACACACTCCCATGTTGGCAGCCTTCCCTATGTAGCCTTCGATCCTCACAGGAAAATATATATTTATCAAATTAAACAGATAACTTGACCAGAATGAAAGTATATACTTAATTGAGAAAAAATTGTAGCACACATGTAACTATGTAGAGATAATCACAGATGTTGAAGGAAACCATTCTAAAAATAATTTGTGCTCCTTTATCAGAACATGATATAGTGGTTTACATCTTAAAGGTAATGACCAGTATTGGAAACGCCCCAATTTCAAAAAATGAAATGGAAGCTCTTATTACCAATCATGTGAAAGATGATTTTTTTGCCGACTTAAAAAACAGTAGAGGACCTAGGATAGAACCTTGTGGTAATAGAAAAAAAATTGGAGGAATTATTATTATAAACTACATATTGAAATCTATCAGAAAGATTACTTTCAAACCAAGATGACAGACAAATTTGAATGTTGTTCTAGTTTCCGAGTGGTGAGCCAACACACTGATTACTGAGCATGGAGACATTGCCAGGCATAGCGCCAGGTGGAGGGGCATAAATCGAAACTTTAAAAAAAAAAATTGAAAAAAATGTATGGTCAACAAGGGATCTGAAAGATCACGACGTTTCGTGTGCCGCCTAGCGATTTTATTTTCGAAACCTTTTGTTTGTTAGCCCTGGGCATTCCCAATCATTCAATTCATGTTGAATTGGCACTGAATTTTTCACCAACCCATGAATCCATAATAATGCAGGGTGTTGTTATTTTTCCAGGCATTATTACAGCTATTAAATTGCACAAGTTCTTTTTTGATTAAGCAGTTATAATCACAAATTGCAATTATTTGAACTACTCTTTTTAATGATTTGTGATTCTATTTTGATGTTGGTTTTATTTTCGTTTCGTTACTTGTTTGCTTTAGCCTTGTATTATAGGTATTGAAGATGTTTTTGACACACAAGAGGTCCTGTATATGGTACTAGAATTGTGAGTAAAATATTTCAATATTCAAAATTCAACATCTACATTGAGCAGTTCTATATTGTAATGAGAACTAGATAATGCCACATTTTTGTCTCGCCTGCTTAGCAAAAAGCGAGACATAGGCGCCGCTTTTCCGGTGACGGCAGCGTTAGCATCAGTTTTAATGATAGAGCAATCACAAGTTATTTTTGCATAATACATAATGAGCCACATGACCTTTGACCTCATGACCCCCAAATCTAATCAGTTCATTGGCTCATCAAGATACATACATGTCTTGAATTTGATGGTAATCCGTCAATCGATTCTAATGATGTGATCCCAAGCTTTTTTTGCATACAAAAGTCATAATGAGCCCTGTGACCTTTGCCCTTGTGACTCCAAAATCTCATCAGTTCACTGGCTCTGCCATTAATCAAACAGATAACAGTATCTTTAGAAACAGAATGTTTATTTTAATATATCAATTAATAAAAACATGTTAGAATTGTTTTTATTAAGAAACAAAACAGATATCAATATCTTTGGAAACTATAATGGTTACTTCAAAATAATGTTGAAAACATCTGCCTTCTCCAAGTTGGTAAGCATCCTCTGTGATTATGTTTCAGCGCTGAGGGTGGAGACCTGAGTACTAAATTGGCCAGTCTAAGCAAGTTTGACGAAGCTACAGCAAAGTTTTACTTCTATCAGATGATCGCAGCGTGCAAGGTAGGTATCTAGATATAATTTGTGCATAGAAATCTAGTGTATTTTCTTTACGGTTGCTACAGAATTAAAGATTCAGAATTAATAATGTCATATTCTGGCAAAGAATCTTGAGGTAATACTAAATTTAGCAAAATTTAGGATCTGATGCAGCAACGTGTATTCATTTTCCCATTAGAACATTTATTACCCATGCAACTACAAATTTACATTTGATAGTACAATTGTGGGCATATAGATATAGACACATGTTCGCTTTGGAGAAATGCAATGATTTTATGTGCATACTAACAAGCCAATTTTATTTATATTTCTAATCGTACAAAATTATTGTTTAGATATAAAGTGTAATTATTTATTATTTTGTACAGTATCTTCATGACAATGGAATCACACACAGGGATCTCAAGGTAAGAGTAAAAAGCTTTTTGTTCGTGTATTTTGACCAATTAACACAAGTGAGAAAAACCTGATCCAACAATAACTTTTAGTCTTGTGCAGCCAAGGCTAGCATTGTTTATTGCATAACGTATGTTTTGGTGAGATTTGCACGTCAGTAAACATCCAGCATGATTTACCTTCCCGATAACAATGGACCTAACACAAGATTCAACTCTAAATCTAACCTAGAAGAAGTAAAAAGCCGAGAGCACTCGTTAAATCTCTGCTTTATTATTGAAGGAAAATGCATGGAGATTTGTTTTAATTGATTATTATCCCCTCTTTGATCTGCAGCCAGAGAACCTCCTACTGATGACCAGCGATAAAGAGTCAATCCTGAAGGTGGCGGACTTTGGTCTCTCCAAGTTTGTTGGTAAACAGTCCCTGATGCAGACGCATTGTGGAACATCATTCTACCTTGCCCCTGAAATCTTGACCAGTATGAGTATGGGTGGCTACACCAAGGTTGTGGATTGCTGGAGTAGTGGAGTCATCCTCTACTTTTGTTTGGCGGGGTATCTTCCGTTCTCGGATAAGAGTAAAGAAACCCTTGCAGATCAGATCAAGACAGGTTCTTACAGCTTTCCAACGGAGTACTGGGAATCAGTTTCAGATTCAGGTACAGTTTCCAATCTCAAAGGCTTACAGATATGTTTTATGTTTCTGCAGAATCATTGACTAGGGCCATGAAAGATAGGATTATGTTATCGAAGTGAAGATTGTTATGTTGTCCTAAGCCAGTCTCTTGCACTTTCCAGATTAATAAATGTCTTCATCAGAATGAAATGATGCCTATTTCCATCCTCAAATATCCTAATGCAAATGCATTTGCGACTATGGTACAAGCTAGATTCATTAATGTGTCGAGGTTAACTTTCCTTAAAAAATTATTCGCAGCTTGAGTTACTTTGATTATGAATAACTTACAGATGTTGTGTTATTCAATAGTCTTTTATCTGAAATTTTCATCCTTTAGCAATTAGCATAGATAGTTTTAGAAGGTCATGCCACTTAGATATTTCACTGATTTGTTTTTATATTAATTTCCTTTGAACTCAGGTATAGACGTGGTGAAGATTTTCTTGACAGTTTTGACCAGTCAAAGGCCTAGCATTGTAATATGTGGTTTATAATAAAAACTAAATCCCATTCCTTTGAACGCAGCAAAAGAAATGGTGAAGATGCTACTGACCGTAGATCCGAAGGATAGACTGACGATCGAGCAGGCCTTGGCTCATCCATGGCTACAGGACCAAGAGGTCATTGATAAAGTCAAGAAGGTCATGTATCCAAACGAGAATGGACAGATGCCCCCCTGTACTGCACCGGTAAGGCCGTATTTTTTGCACTTCCTGTGGTAAACTGTCTTTTTTTTTAAAGCACTGCCCCTAAATTAAATAAAATGCGCTGTACTTCACATTTCTGTTTCTGAAAAAACACACAGATAAGGGAGAACGCATAGGAACCTTTGTTGAATGCAGCTACTTTTTTTGTCCCAATTTCATTTATAATTTTTAAAAAGGGTCTTCTTATGCTGCAACAGATTATTTCAAACGTTCTTATCTTAAGAAAATGAAATGAAATGGGAAAAAAAAATTATATAGCAGAATTTTATACAAATATATACTCAACTGGGCATAAAAAGATAAGAAGAAAAGCAGAAATAAAAGCAAAAATTACATTAATATGGAAATAACACAAGATTATTAATTATGTTCAATCATATACTATATTGGACATTTTGTGCTGAGTAAAGACTCAGTAAGTTTAATTTTGACCCTTTGGTCATTATAAAAAGCGGGACATTGATATGTGTAAATGATAATGTACCCTTTACAGCTCTTTATATTATGTTTTCGGGTTGTCCGTCCGTCCCGTTCTCGTGATCGCGTTATCTCAAGAACCATTTGATGGATTCCTGCCAAACTTAAGTCATGTATGTATCTTGCAAAGCTAATGAATTGATTAGATTTTGGGGTCACGAGGTCAAAGGTCACAGGGCTCATTATGTATGCATAAATTGCTCGGGATCACATTAGAATCGATGGACAGATTGCCAGCAAACACAGGACATGAATGTATCTTGCAAAGCCAATGAACTGATTAGATTTTAGGCTCATGAGGTCAAATATAAAGGGTCATACATGTATATGAAAAATAGCTTGTAATCATGATATTCTGTGAACCTGTTAATGGATTACAATTAAACTTTAATTTGAAAAATTGCTCTATGGCGGAGGCATCATGATCATTATCGACTGCACAGTCGAAGTTCCATCTAGTTTTATCTACGTTTTAACAAATTAGAAAAAGTGAGTCAGTCACTCTACAGTGTCTGGCAGTGAAATCTAGAGAGTAGAGTAGAGTAGTTTCCCTACTAAGGTCTCTGCTAACGTTTAAATATCACAAATACGACATACTCATGATTCCTGCACAGTTCTACAAAATTTAATGTTCGCTGCAAAAGGGATACAGATGTTTTTCAGAAGGCTTCAATATTTGAAATGTGTTTAAAGTGGTTCAGGAATAACTGAATGAGGGAAATCTTCTTTCACTGTTCACGGATGAGTGCAAATGTCAGGGAAAATTCAGCTTTGTATCCAATAATGAGTGTGATGATTATATCATCTTTGTGGAGCCAGAAGGGCATTAACTCTTTGTACAATGGTATGAGTTAATGCCCTTCTTGCTCTAAGCAGATCATATGTAAGGTAGTTATACTTCAGTACTTAGTCTTTGAGTGCTGTTTCAATGAAAATTGTAAGATTTCTGTGACCCTTGGTCGATTTCACTTCTATTTTTAATTATAACCCCTCTCTGTAGGTTCCTGGAACAGAGAAGCGTTCAAGAGAGTCTGCAATGAGTACCGGTACAGACGATGAGCACAACAATGACCCGGGCATAAGTATTATAAGCCCCTCAAAGATGTCTAGGATGGATGACAGTGGAGATGATGACACGATGACACTTTGAAAGTATAAGTTCTTATTCAATAAAACTTGAACTAAAGGGTTATCAAGTATCCCCAATCATGTGAGTAGTAGTAGATGGCATCTTACTTCAGCTTTCTGTCCAGCCGCAGTTACAGTCGATCGTGTATTGCGCCATAGCTTGCCACCCACGGGTTTTGAGGATTGAGGTTGCTTGAGCGATGGCACGATCTTAGATCTAGATCTACCCATAGTTTTTGGTGAAGTTTATTCATGAGATTGACCAAACTTCATGTGCACAATATAACACAAAATTGTCAGTATAGTCATTGTACTTAGCTTAGTCCCATATAGGTACAAATACATGCTGTTTTGACTACCGATTTTTTTACTCTTGTTGCGCATAGGCCGCACCCAGACTTTTTGATATATTCTCTTCCGAAAATACCGCCGCCTTTACGCCGGCAAATACGGTATTGCTATCACATGCTAGAAAGACATTAAATCTCAGTGTCTGAGGGCAGGAGTTAATGTCCTACTGGCTTTCAGCAGATGTCTCGAAAACTCCCCTTAACAGTAACATTCACTGTTCTTATTATGTTTGGTAGATTTGGCGAACATGCAGCTTTTACGCTAAACTACAATTCTACAAACTGTCAAGTTTTACCTTTTGAAGTACTGCAATCCTATCCTTTATCTGTTCTGGAGTAAGCCATCTTAGCTACCTACTTTTACATGTCGTTCACCTCTTGCCTGTCTATCCATCCATCTATCCATCCATCTATCATCGTAATTTCAGTTCTGTTTATCTTTTTCTTCTGTAATATGTCTTTAACTCTTTGTTTTTTGGGTGGGCATTCCAACACGCAGTACAGTGTGTTCTTTTACTAGATGTACATTTTGTGTAGTCTTTGGTACATTGATACCAAATGATTGATTTTCCAAAAGTCTCTTTCCAAACAGAATCTTTATGAAGACTAGAATGTGGTTCTCAATTTCAGAGAGATGTGAGTTGGTCTAGTGGTAATGTCCACTGTACATTCAGCTCTCTCTCTTTGCCTACAAACTGATTCTGATTGGACCCATATTTGAAAAAAAGTCTGTCAATCGGATTGTGATGTTAAAGGTTGGGCCAAGACTTAAATAATCATATCTGATTGATGCATGTCTGTAATATCCTACTTACACGTACACACGCACTTGGTACTTGGGCATCGTTTCACAGAAGCATATTAATTAAGTAGGCCAACCTTCAAGTTCGCCCAACATCCCATTGAAATGCATGCTAATATCAATACACACATTTTAACAGGATGTTGGAAAACTCCAGAATTTCTAGGTTTAGTTGTGAGTTTCATGATAAATATCTTTCCTGTTCGGAAGAATGATATGGAAAGAGGAGTTTGTCTGCTCGAATACCGGCAGCGATTTTATCTGTCAAAGCACAACACTTTTTGTACTCGAAAGAGGTTTCCCAATTATTGCTGTTTATACTGGGATACTTCTGTATTACAAACAAAGAGGTTCAAAGCCATATTGTAAAAAGGAAGTCTACGACAGTATGGGGATATTTTCATAGTATATAGATCGTAATGTATATCTCAGGAGTTTTTTTATATGGATGAGAACAAAGGCATTGAAATAAATGTCGCTATTTTGTATTGATTCAGTACATCACAGGGTGATACCGACTATCGTTTAATATCTGTGTTGGTTTGGAAGAGTACTGGTAAAAGTTTCAATTTCTTTGTACGACTTGGTCTCTCTGACTTATGTCCGTCTATTGCACATAGCAATATTTTCATTTGTTACATATTGTGAGTGAGGCATTTGTACTGACAATCAATATATATTGTAAATAGTATCTGTAAAGCACTTAGAGACATCTGAGATGTATTAAGCGCTATATAAAAGCTGAATATTATATTAAATAGATTTACCCACATCCAGAATATATAAATGCAGACACAAAGTATTAGATATTTGAGGAATCATGTAGAAGAAAAATTATTCATCTTTAAAAAAAAACGATGGAAGAATTACGATGTAGAATTTAGACTAATTTGAAAATGAGTATTGTGTGAAATTGCCTTTGTACTAATTATGTCAGTGAAATTCAGTTAGTTAGCCTGAATCATGCTTCCATAGTAATATGTTTTGGAGAGCAAGGAGTGTTAACTCGCATCATTTCATATGGAGTTAACGCTCTTCTTCCTCTCAACAAACAATTTGACTTTTATTTCTTGCACTTTTAATTACCTATTGACGAAACTGAAGTAGCTCACTAGAGGAGAAAAGTAATCATGTAACATGTGAGAAAAATAGAAGAAACCTATTTGGTTTGTCTCATGATATTATACTGGTGGACCCTATACTCTTTTGTTTCTTTCATAGCTGAATTATATGATTTGAGGGTGCTTTTATTGAAATCATGCGGCAATTCTTTTATGTCATTTTTATTTTGTCCACATTATTGTAGGCAATGCAGTATGATTATATGTTCATAATCATTCATTTATCTAAAAACAAAGACTATATTATGGTGAAGATGAAAAATGATGTGTAAGCATTCTCATTATATTAGTTTGGAGGAATATAAGAAGAAGTGTAACCTGTATAGTATTGCTATTCAAATGCACTCGTATTCAAAAACTAGATTAGAAAGCTCTGAATAGTTTGGAACTTTGGACCAAACATTCATGTTCTGTGTGTGCAGTTTACACAAAACTGTGTGCCATGCAAATTTCAGCGAGACGGTCAATTTCTTATCACTTTTGATGATGATGATTCTAATACCTGATAGTGTACAACAATTTTCATGCACTACATAATCATCATTTCCCAGTTGCTTTCCGACAGTTTCTTCCAAAGTGTAAATTGCTTGACAAGAACTCAACTTTATTTCTAAACTTAAGCGTAGTTCTAAATAACCTGCATATTTTTTATTATGAGATTGTTATGTATTTTATTGTAAAGCATTTTTATTCATATATATATTTTTTATGTTTATTCTTAGTTCAATTTTATCTTGTAGATGATGCATTTCTTTGCCTGGAATTTCAAATTGTTTGAATATTCATTAAACGATGAGTATTTCTGTTATGTTGGATAAATATCTTTTTTTTCTGAACTGGAATGATGATGTATGACCAACTTTTATATAAGATGTAAATAATTATAAATGTTTTTCTTTTAGTCAGGTTTCTTGTTGTATAATGCTGAAAAAACAAACCTGAAAGAATTACGGTAATTACCATGTCAGGTATCTCATCATATCAGAGAAATCAAATGTAAGGGTATGTGTATCTAAAGCCTGCGTAATATATAGGGCTACCGCGGAACCCAAGTCCAACTTGGGCTCCGCATGGTTGCGTTCAGGATCTGTATTCAAATAGCAGCATCTCTTTGTAGAAGATATACATCAACAGCAAAACGTTTCTTGGTGATTGCTGGTACACTCTAAAACTTATTTGTCCTTTTTATGCATTTTAACTCAATATTTTGTTGCTACTATTGGGAATCAATTATGATAACAATATGTTTATTATGTTCTAATTGAACATTTTCTCTCGAATGCATTTGTATTGTTCCCTCAAAAGTATGTGGAGGGTAATGTGTTTTCTGTATGCACCTCCATAACAAAAATAAATTCATATATTTTTGTTTGATTAGTTTGATTAAATGCTTTGTGCAGCTAATATGTCATTTTTCCCATTTTTCATATCACCAATGATGTATCATTATTGTAATATGGTACATACAGTCATGTAAGCCTAGGTACATGTATGTTTTTTCAGGGGCGTTTTTTTCTTCTTAAAAAGGCACATGGTCATGTACAACATCATAGATCACAAAATATAAAATTAAATGTGAGGATGAAATATTTACCTCCAAAGTATTGGAAGGTTCATTCTGAATAATGTATTATTATTGAATAATTCTAACAATTAAAATTTCACATCAGAATTCTTTATATGCATGTTTTTTAAAGTGTTTGTTTTGCCTGGTCTATTTTGTCTAAAATAAAGAGATTGCTTCTATATAATTATGTGGCAATAGCTAATGCTTAAAAAACATCTTTGCCGGTGGTTGCCGGAATTATGATAACTGTTCGTCTCTGAGATTGAGAAGAAAATTAATCTTTACGACATTATAAAGTTACAGGATTTGTATCATTATGTTTTTTATACACACAAAACCATGAGACTGCCTCTTAACGTTTCCAAAACATATCAAACCTAACAGAGAATGAGAGAGAGAGTTATGTAGGGAGAAGAAAGAGGAGAGAGCTATGTAGAGAGAGAAGGAGAGAGAGTTATATATGTAGGGAGAGAATGAGAGAGAGTTATGTAGGGAGAGAGTTAGGGAGAGAATGAGAGAGAGTTATGTAGGGAGAGAAAGGGAGAGAGAGAGAGAGAGTTATGTAGGGAGAGAATGAGAGAGAGAGTTATGTAGGGAGGGAGAGAGAGAGAGAGTTATGTAGGGAGAGAGTTAGGGAGAGAATGAGAGAGAGTTATGTAGGGAGAGAGAGAGAGAGAGTTATGTAGGGAGAGAAAGAGAGAGTTATGTAGGGAGAGAATGAGAGAGAGAGTTATGTAGGGAGAGAAAGGGAGAGAGAGAGAGAGAGAGAGTTGGGAGAGAATGAGAGAGAGAGTTATGTAGGGAGAGAAAGAGAGAGAGTTGGGAGAGAATGAGAGAGAGTTATGTAGGGAGAGAATGAGAGAGAGTTGGGAGAGAATGAGAGAGAGTTATGTAGGGAGAGAATGAGAGAGATTTAGGGAGGGAGAGAACGAGAGAGAGAGTTATGTAGGGAGAGAAAGAGAAAAGTCGGGAACAGAAGGAAAAAAGAAAAATGGAAAATGGTATCAAGTCCAAAATATTATGTTGATATACAAAAGGTTCATATGTAGAAAGATCCCCCAAAGAGACCATAGTCCATGGAGAGAGAGAAATCGAGGTGAGGGGGGGGGGGGGGGGGGGGGGGGGTACAAGAAAATGCAAGGTCGAATAATGTTCCAAGATTCGTATTCCTACACGTGTACCGAATTTTCATGATTATATGAACAGGACCTCGATCCACAGAGAGAGAGAGAGAGAAGGGGGAGGGTTTAAAAAAAAAAGTGAACCCGAAGAAAAAACATAATTATGACGATGTTCCCATTAATGAAAAAGTCAATTTGCACCATATTAATAGGATGAAATTGTGTGAAGCGTACATTGTGTACCATGTTTTATAGAAGAAAGAAGTGATAACTTTGGAATAAAATGTCGGACCATTTTGCAAGATAGCTCTTTATATTATGTCTCGCTTTATACTGCCATATGGTGTGGCCCACCGCTCATAAATGAGTTTTTATAAATGAGTTGTTATGTGTTCATTCAGGCTTGAACAAAATAAGAAAAGCTCCTCGCTGATAGTCTGCAAAGCACAGACTCTATTTGACACTTTAACATCACTCAACAAAGCCTTGACTTGGGTATTATGGCATAGTCACGTCTCTGGCTGTGCCAAATAAGTAACAGCTCTGCAGTAGACCGTGTATTCTTCATAGTACTGTCGCTGCTGCTCACAATCACGTTAAGACGAGCCATGTTACGGGATTATATGTAAAACTAGAGGTTTGTGTATGCAGACTTGTACTGGGAACGGGAAAAGTGGGCGTGACCAAGTCATGTGAGCAAACAAGAAGGCGATAAAAAAAATGTCTGCAAACACAACGCTTGATCGCACGTTATGTTGTTCGGTGCTGTTAATTGTTCACAACTCGTATAACTCCGTTGTACAAAGAATGGCGAATGATACAGCTCATCACTGAACCCGGAACCAGGGCAGGGAAACGACGGCAAGGTTTGAGCTTACAGTTACGGTAAGTTGTACACGACAGTTTCTTCCTTTTTATGAAATTACGACCACGGGTGAATATGCATGGTTACAACAAGCGTGCACGTAGGCCTACTGTGTACTGTACCAAATACAGTGACTAGTGGAGTGGCAATCTCGTAGTCGTAGGCCGGTACATCAGTTATTTACGCGGTAGTCAGTCGGAGATCAAAATAGGTACTGCATTATGAGAGATAATTTGTATTACATTTACAATACATACGATGGAACATCAAATTGGTTTAGCATGTAAATAACTCTGCTCTGTGAGCGGAAAGCAACAGTGTAATAATACCAGGGAGATGAGAGTTTAAATTGATGTCTTTATTAACTGATTAATAATCCATTTATAAAAGAATAAGATGACAAGCTAATTAGAATAGTTGGACTTCAGGAAGAAGAAGAAGACTAAATTGTAATGTTGAATACCGGTATAATTTAACGTTTCCCAACAAAAAATGTGTGTTTAAATGATGCACTTAGATTTCCCAAAGTATCATGTAAGCAACTTCAAAGGGCCATTGGCCGAATCGGGACAATTACTCCTTGGACAATCACTCCGGAAATTTGCCCCTCAAGGATAACCACCTGCCGAGGACAAATACCCTCCCACCAAGAGTTACCCCCAAGTACACCCCCCTGCATGTTCATTAAAGGGGATTGTCCACCCTGATAATAAGTTGGTTTTAATAAAATCTTTTTTTTTTCTGCGTGGGGGGGGGGGGGGGGGATTTGTCCTTGTGGGTAATTGTCCCGCTGGTTATTGGCCGGGGATGATTGTCCTAGAATTGGCATTGGCAGTACAATGAATGTATAAAGGAATGATGAGAAATTGTGAACCTTCTTCACTCTACCTACATTGTATAGAATGGGAAATAATTAATTTCCTCACCCATACTAGAGAGGAGGTGTAAATAAAAAGAAAAAATAAAAGATATGGCAAATGTGACACTTTTCCTTTCATCACTCTGAGGACTTTTACACATGATACCATGGTATAAGATGGTAGAGGTGTTGTGGTCTTGTGGATAAGTTGCCCCACTGCAGATCGCAAGGTACGGGGTTTGAGTCCCGCAGCGGCACTAATATAATGTTGTTTGGCAAGACGTTAATCTACATTTAACACCCTCCACCCAGGTGTTAAATGGGTACCCGGTAGGATGCGAAAGATAATGCGATTGAATGTGCATACATTGTGTGCTGGTAAGCCTGAATCCGATGACCGGGATAATAATATGTACTGCGTCTAGAAACAAAGTATTAGGCGCATTATAGTGAGCTATTATTATTATTAGAATAAGATGGGCGGGCGGGAGGGGGGGGGGGGGTGAATTCTACATCCATACCATTAAGCGGGTCTTTTTTTTCCTTTTTATATTTTCAGATGCCCAAGCAGGCCTCCTTATTTCACTCACTATTACCTCACTGGTTGTAAGAGACCGTGATAGGAGGAAGTTGCCAAAATATCAAATATAATGGATAAGAGATATGAAGATGCTGGTGGTGACATGAATTTTGATAGTGAAATGGTTGCCTTCAAACCTTGTTGCGTTCACGTCTTTGTATGCTTTGTTTATTTGTTTCTTCTTTCAGAAGCTGACTTAATGCATCACATACTGCTTACAAGATCAAATCATCCCTGTTGCTGACTTCTTCTACAATATCGTAGACCCCCACACTACAGCCTTCAAGCAAAGATGAAGCCTTCGACTTCATTCGTGGGATACTTGTTATCATTTCTCTGTGTTTCTTCCATTCCTGCGACACCCTTTCTCCCGTCATCACCCACAAAACAAGAACTATGGGTGTCTCAGAAGCAGGGAGAAGTACACATGTACCGAACCCCGATCCTCGTCAAGCTCCGACAGGGGACCTCTTGGCCTTCTCCGCACCCCGTAAGAACACCAGCGGCGACAAATCCGCAAAATTCATTGCGCTCCGGCGTTCCGCAGATGGTGGCTTGCACTGGGATGTGACTAGGATAATCGAGGATGACTATGACGTCGAAGACGGGCTTAACCTCGGCTCTGTGATAATTGACAAAGTGACCAACACCACGTATGTATTCTTTGGATATTGCCAGCACACACCGGGGACGTGCACGTCACCATACAGAGAGAAGGGTGTCTATTTCAAGAATAGCCGTGACTGGGGGTACACGTGGACCCCTGCAATCAACGTCAAAGAAACTAATTCTGCATTGGAGGGGATAACGTGGGCTCCTGGTCCAGGCTTTGGGATCCAAAAAGAACTGGAGCCAAATAAAGGGAGATTGATCGGTTGCGGCATCTTGTTGATGTCGCCTTTCACCAGATGCAGTGTATATACAGCGACGGTAATTATTGATATTCTGGTGTTTTCAAGATTTACTTTATTATTTAATAAAGAATAGAATTTATGAAAAGCTACAAAATAAATGTGATTAAAGGG
>JAVYIG010014943.1:32500-37500 GCA_035222895.1 Strongylocentrotus droebachiensis | reverse complement strand
ACCCTAACCCTAACCCTAACCCCTAACCTAACCCTATCCTAACCCTAACCCTAACCCTAACCCTAACCCTAACCCTAACCCTAACCCTAACCCTAACCTAACCCTAACCCTAACCCTAACCCTAACCCTAACCCTAACCCTAACCCTAACCCTAACCCTAACCCTAACCCTAACCCTAACCCTAACCCTAACCCTAACCCTAACCCTAACCCTAACCCTAACCCTAACCCTAACCCTAACCCTAACCCTAACCCTAACCCTAACCCTAACCCTAACCCTAACCCTAACCCTAACCCTAACCCTAACCCTAACCCTAACCCTAACCCTAACCCTAACCCTAACCCCTAACCCTAACCCTAACCCTAACCCTAACCCTAACCCTAACCCTAACCCTAACCCTAACCCTAACCCTAACCCTAACCCTAACCCTAACCCTAACCCTAACCCTAACCCTAACCCTAACCCTAACCCTAACCCTAACCCTAACCCTAACCCTAACCCTAACCCTAACCCTAACCCTAACCCTAACCCTAACCCTAACCCTAACCCTAACCCTAACCCTAACCCTAACCCTAACCCTAACCCTAACCCTAACCCTAACCCTAACCCTAACCCTAACCCTAACCCTAACCCTAACCCTAACCCTAACCCTAACCCTAACCCTAACCCTAACCCTAACCCTAACCCTAACCCTAACCCTAACCCTAACCCTAACCCTAACCCTAACCCTAACCCTAACCCTAACCCTAACCCTAACCCTAACCCTAACCCTAACCCTAACCCTAACCCTAACCCTAACCCTAACCCTAACCCTAACCCTAACCCTAACCCTAACCTAACCCTAACCCTAACCCTAACCCTAACCCTAACCCTAACCCTAACCCTAACCCTAACCTAACCCTAACCCTAACCCTAACCCTAACCCTAACCCTAACCCTAACCCTAACCCTAACCCTAACCCTAACCCTAACCCTAACCCTAACCCTAACCCTAACCCTAACCCTAACCCTAACCCTAACCCTAACCCTAACCCTAACCCTAACCCTAACCCTAACCCTAACCCTAACCCTAACCCTAACCCTAACCCTAACCCTAACCCTAACCCTAACCCTAACCCTAACCCTAACCCTAACCCTAACCCTAACCCTAACCCTAACCCTAACCCTAACCCTAACCCTAACCCTAACCCTAACCCTAACCCTAACCCTAACCCTAACCCTAACCCTAACCCTAACCCTAACCCTAACCCTAACCCTAACCCTAACCCTAACCCTAACCCTAACCCTAACCCTAACCCTAACCCTAACCCTAACCCTAACCCTAACCCTAACCCTAACCCTAACCCTAACCCTAACCCTAACCCTAACCCTAACCCTAACCCTAACCCTAACCCTAACCCTAACCCTAACCCTAACCCTAACCCTAACCCTAACCCTAACCCTAACCCTAACCCTAACCCTAACCCTAACCCTAACCCTAACCCTAACCTAACCCTAACCCTAACCCTAACCCTAACCCTAACCCTAACCCTAACCCTAACCCTAACCCTAACCCTAACCCTAACCTAACCCTAACCCTAACCCTAACCCTAACCCTAACCCTAACCCTAACCCTAACCCTAACCCTAACCCTAACCCTAACCCTAACCCTAACCCTAACCCTAACCCTAACCCTAACCCTAACCCTAACCCTAACCCTAACCCTAACCCTAACCCTAACCCTAACCCTAACCCTAACCCTAACCCTAACCCTACCCTAACCCTAACCCTAACCCTAACCCTAACCCTAACCCTAACCCTAACCCTAACCCTAACCCTAACCCTAACCCTAACCCTAACCCTAACCCTAACCCTAACCCTAACCCTAACCCTAACCCTAACCCTAACCCTAACCCTAACCCTAACCCTAACCCTAACCCTAACCCTAACCCTAACCCTAACCCTACCCTAACCCTAACCCTAACCCTAACCCTAACCCTAACCCTAACCCTAACCCTAACCCTAACCCTAACCCTAACCCTAACCCTAACCCTAACCCTAACCCTAACCCTAACCCTAACCCTAACCCTAACCCTAACCCTAACCCTAACCCTAACCCTAACCCTAACCCTAACCCTAACCCTAACCCTAACCCTAACCCTAACCCTAACCTAACCCTAACCCTAACCCTAACCCTAACCCTAACCCTAACCCTAACCCTAACCCTAACCCTAACCCTAACCCTAACCCTAACCCTAACCCTAACCCTAACCCTAACCCTAACCCTAACCCTAACCCTAACCCTAACCCTAACCCTAACCCTAACCCTAACCCTAACCCTAACCCTAACCCTAACCCTAACCCTAACCCTAACCCTAACCCTAACCCTAACCCTAACCCTAACCCTAACCCTAACCCTAACCCTAACCCTAACCCTAACCCTAACCCTAACCCTAACCCTAACCCTAACCCTAACCCTAACCCTAAACCCTAACCCTAACCCTAACCCTAACCCTAACCCTAACCTAACCCTAACCCTAACCCTAACCCTAACCCTAACCCTAACCCTAACCCTAACCCTAACCCTAACCCTAACCCTAACCCTAACCCTAACCCTAACCCTAACCCTAACCCTAACCCTAACCCTAACCCTAACCCTAACCCTAACCCTAACCCTAACCCTAACCCTAACCCTAACCCTAACCCTAACCCTAACCCTAACCCTAACCCTAACCCTAACCCTAACCCTAACCCTAACCCTAACCCTAACCCTAACCCTAACCCTAACCCTAACCCTAACCCTAACCCTAACCCTAACCCCCTAACCCTAACCCTAACCCTAACCCTAACCCTAACCCTAACCCTAACCCTAACCCTAACCCTAACCCTAACCCTAACCCTAACCCTAACCCTAACCCTAACCCTAACCCTAACCCTAACCCTAACCCTAACCCTAACCCTAACCCTAACCCTAACCCTAACCCTAACCCTAACCCTAACCCTAACCCTAACCCTAACCCTAACCCTAACCCTAACCCTAACCCTAACCCTAACCCTAACCCTAACCCTAACCCTAACCCTAACCCTAACCCTAACCCTAACCCTAACCCTAACCCTAACCCTAACCCTAACCCTAACCCTAACCCTAACCCTAACCCTAACCCTAACCCTAACCCTAACCCTAACCCTAACCCTAACCCTAACCCTAACCCTAACCCTAACCCTAACCCTAACCCTAACCCTAACCCTAACCCTAACCCTAACCCTAACCCTAACCCTAACCCTAACCCTAACCCTAACCCTAACCCTAACCCTAACCCTAACCTAACCCTAACCCTAACCCTAACCCTAACCCTAACCCTAACCCTAACCCTAACCCTAACCCTAACCCTAACCCTAACCCTAACCCTAACCCTAACCCTAACCCTAACCCTAACCCTAACCCTAACCCTAACCCTAACCCTAACCCTAACCCTAACCCTAACCCTAACCCTAACCCTAACCCTAACCCTAACCCTAACCCTAACCCTAACCCTAACCCTAACCCTAACCCTAACCCTAACCCTAACCCTAACCCTAACCCTAACCCTAACCCTAACCCTAACCCTAACCCTAACCCTAACCCTAACCCTAACCCTAACCCTAACCCTAACCCTAACCCTAACCCTAACCCTAACCCTAACCCTAACCCTAACCCTAACCCTAACCCTAACCCTAACCCTAACCCTAACCCTAACCCTAACCCTAACCCTAACCCTAACCCTAACCCTAACCCTAACCCTAACCCTAACCCTAACCCTAACCCTAACCCTAACCCTAACCCTAACCCTAACCCTAACCCTAACCCTAACCCTAACCCTAACCCTAACCCTAACCCTAACCCTAACCCTAACCCTAACCCTAACCCTAACCCTAACCCTAACCCTAACCCTAACCCTAACCCTAACCCTAACCCTAACCCTAACCCTAACCCTAACCCTAACCCTAACCCTAACCCTAACCCTAACCCTAACCCTAACCCTAACCCTAACCCTAACCCTAACCCTAACCCTAACCCTAACCCTAACCCTAACCCTAACCCTAACCCTAACCCTAACCCTAACCCTAACCCTAACCCTAACCCTAACCCTAACCCTAACCCTAACCCTAACCCTAACCCTAACCCTAACCCTAACCCTAACCTAACCCTAACCCTAACCCTAACCCTAACCCTAACCCTAACCCTAACCCTAACCCTAACCCTAACCCTAACCCTAACCCTAACCCTAACCCTAACCCTAACCCTAACCCTAACCCTAACCCTAACCCTAACCCTAACCCTAACCCTAACCCTAACCCTAACCCTAACCCTAACCCTAACCCTAACCCTAACCCTAACCCTAACCCTAACCCTAACCCTAACCCTAACCCTAACCCTAACCCTAACCCTAACCCTAACCCTAACCCTAACCCTAACCCTAACCCTAACCCTAACCCTAACCCTAACCCTAACCCTAACCCTAACCCTAACCCTAACCCTAACCCTAACCCTAACCCTAACCCTAACCTAACCCTAACCCTAACCCTAACCCTAACCCTAACCCTAACCCTAACCCTAACCCTAACCCTAACCCTAACCCTAACCCTAACCCTAACCCTAACCCTAACCCTAACCCTAACCCTAACCCTAACCCTAACCCTAACCCTAACCCTAACCCTAACCCTAACCCTAACCCTAACCCTAACCCTAACCCTAACCCTAACCCTAACCCTAACCCTAACCCTAACCCTAACCCTAACCCTAACCCTAACCCTAACCCTAACCCTAACCCTAACCCTAACCCTAACCCTAACCCTAACCCTAACCCTAACCCTAACCCTAACCCTAACCCTAACCCTAACCCTAACCCTAACCCTAACCCTAACCCTAACCCTAACCCTAACCCTAACCCTAACCCTAACCCTAACCCTAACCCTAACCCTAACCCTAACCTAACCCTAACCCTAACCCTAACCCTAACCCTAACCCTAACCCTAACCCTA
>JAVYIG010014943.1:0-30000 GCA_035222895.1 Strongylocentrotus droebachiensis | reverse complement strand
ATAGTCTGCTATAACAGACTCTAAAAAAAATATATAAAAAACCTGTTTTAGAATAACAGCCCTGGGGTGCACTGTCTAAGGTAGTTGTCATCAAAATGTATTACGTGCATACATTTTAAATCTTCCAAGAGCCCGCCACCCCCCCCCCCCCCCCCTCCTACAAAAAAATCACATGGAAACATGGACATGATAGAACATCCGTGATTGCAGCATGGTTCTAAAAAAGAAGACTAATAGTAAATAGTCTGTGATATATG
Organism: Strongylocentrotus droebachiensis; assembly: GCA_035222895.1. NCBI lineage: Eukaryota > Metazoa > Echinodermata > Echinoidea > Camarodonta > Strongylocentrotidae > Strongylocentrotus > Strongylocentrotus droebachiensis. The sequence continues at coordinate 29,743 of JAVYIG010014943.1, read as the reverse complement.
CCTCACTATTAATCGTATTGGTACATAGATTCAGTTTTCTATGACAGAACTTTAGGCATGTAGCCGTTGCAACTCCAAAAGAAGATATGAAAAGATAAAACAACAACAGCGCCATAATATTTATATACCAAAGCATCAATGACAGTAAAAAAGGGTAAAAGGGTTTGGGTCCCCCCCCCCCTTACCCCTTTTGCTCTGCTCATAGGGGTTGTCAATATATAAGGAATGTGTAACAAATAGCTGTTTAATTTCCAGTACTTCTATTCATACAGACCCACCACCCCCTGTTACACCCACAAATGTAATAACTCCCACAAATGTAATAACGCCCACAAATGTAATAACACTTTACCCACAAATGTAACAACACCCACAAATGTAATAACACTTTACCCACAAATGTAATAATTTCACCCACAAATGTAATAACCACTTTACCCACAAATGTAATAATTTTGAACCACCCACAAATGTAATAATGACTTTACCCACAAATGTAATAAATTTGAAGGGATATTTTGTCGAATTTAAAACTAAAACCCTGTAATAAAGCATGGGTATAGCGCGCAGTCTTTGCTCCAGACTCGGTTATTTCAAAACTTTTTAAAAATCTTCAAAACTAAGACCCCATCATCTTCCAAACTAAGACCCGGTAATAAAGCATGGGTTTAGAGCGTAGTTTTTCTTCCAGACCCGGTTATTTCAGAACTTTTTAAAAATCTTCAAAACTAAGACCCCATCATCTTATTCCTGTGGAAGAACATAAGTATTGAGCATAGTCTTTCCTCCAGACCAGGTTTTTCAAAAGTTAAAAGTTGCTCCGGCCGTGCCAGGCCGGATAGGCCAGGGGTGGCGTAGCTTAGCTCACTAATCATGCTAATCTGCTAATACCAATCGAGTCGTTGTTTAGTTCGTACAGGATTCCCATCTTGACAACCTCTTAGTCTTGTAAAATAATGTTGTAGTACTAGTTTATGAATGGGAGTGCTACATGCTAGTGCTGTAACATCACGGATATCTCCAATTCCGTTTAACCGCCTTCGTTTTTTTTTTTTTTTTTTTTTTTGGCGGGAAGGACTTTCATTTAACTGCGAGCTGCATTTGAAGGCGCCGATTTGTGCTTGTGAACTTGTCACAAATAGTAAAAATGTTGTTTTTAGAAGAATGTGTAAGATCATTAATGTACATTAAAAACAGTAGAGAACTTAGGATAGAACCTTGTGGTATACGCGGTGTGTAAAAGTAGGATGAATTATTATTATAAAATACATATTGAGATCTATTACAAAGATTTCTTTCAAACCAAGATGACAGACAAATTGAAGTGTTGTTCTAGTTTCAGAGTGGTGAGTCAACACACAGATAACTGAGCTGGGAGACATTGCCAGGCATAGTGCCAGGTGGAGGGGCATAAATCGAAACTCTAAACAAAAAACAAACAAAAACGGGAAAACGAAACCGTCCAATTGAAAACTGAATCCGCCATGAGCGGTCGGATACCGGACGGTTAAACGTTTGACTACAGCACTAAGCTCGAGCTCGACTGATTAATAAACCAAAAGCTTCACTAAGTTCAGAGTGTCCGAAGAGTGTGATATCGTTGTTGGTTGTTCTGCTATAAACAATATGGACTTTTGCATGTTGAAATAGTGGACTGCTACGTGTGACGTCCTTTTAAAAGTACCTTAAAAGGATGTTACACGGAGCAGTCCACTATGTCGACGTGCAAATCTAAAAGTCCCTAATACTTATATGTCCACTGCACTGAATGCCTCTAATACTAGTAATAGTAATAGAGTCTATGAAGAGACTGACTGTAGTGACAGTGTGTTGTACGGGTAAGTGGATGTACTGTAGGCCTTCATGTAGGTGCAGTGCAGTTTGTGTATGATTGCCATTCACAAAGAAGACGAAAAATACATCGTCAACGAAACATAGTTAAATCTTTTGTCAACTCTGTTTGTTGCTACGGCAGGTCGCCATTGAAAACTAATTTGTTTTCAAAGTTTTTTAACAATATCATCAATATTTTTTTCCAAATTGTTTGTTTACAAAAGACCGATATAAAAATCAATATCTACTTTATAGACATGCTTTATCATTTCCATTAATTTTTCAAAGAAGGGCATGTTCATTTCACAGTTCAAAAAAGCATGAAATAAATCTTCTCTACAGTTACATGTTTCACATTAGATCTACATCAGAATTACTAAATTCCCATAAAATAACATTCTTTTTACAGGAATCAATTATAAATTGTCTTAAAATCAAATTGTTTCAATTTAGTTTCCTTTACATTCATCAAATTTCTTTGGAAGATCTTTTTCCAGTTTAAATGATCAATTAAGTTTGTCCCTTGCTAGAATATGATAAAATACCCTACTTGACACAAATTCCATTCGTTTTTCCTTTTTACCAATTTGTATAGTGGGATTTTCTAACAAAATAGATTCTTTTAAGTTATCAGTGCAAACTTTTGGTATTGCATTTCTCAAATAAAAAAAAACAAAAACAGTGCTGTCACTTTTGCTTTTTATTTTTAATTTTCAATGGTTGTTATCAATTTTGTCATCGATATAAATATCTTTTACAAAGATTATGTTACTTACATGTAGGTACCACTCTCTATAGAAGATTGGCTGTTTTTCATGCGTAATAGGCCTATATTTATTATACCATTAAATCTGATTATCCAAATGAATATAATCCTGTTTCACAATATCATTTATATATGACCAGGCTTTCATAATTTCTAAATAAAACCTTGGCAATTTGCCGACAAAATATTTTTCTATCATGTTTCGATAGTACAATTCAAAAGTAAATTGTTGAGACCTCCTAATGGTTGGAAATATAATATTGCAAAGTCTTTCCAATAACTTTCTGTGTCATCAACTATTCTTCCAAGCCTATTTCAACCTGAAACTATGTATTAACTTGTTAAAATCAATCATTCTTATTTCATCATCAGTATAATCTCTAACTATCATTTTTCTTTTCACTTTGTCAACTTTTGAATTCCTTCCAAAATTGTACTTAATCTTTTCTATTTTTTTTTACAATATAAATTTGGTACTGAGCAAAACATAATCAGATGAACTATTTGACTAATAAGCAATGTCTTAATTATGAGAACTCTTTCTATAATTGTAAGTTTTCTCTTCCGCCAATTGTCTACTATTCTCTGTATCTTTTCTAATTTCATTTCCCAATTTAATTTCACCACTAAATCTAGGTCTGTGTATTTGATACAGCCATCTTTCCAAAGAAGGCCAAACGCTTGAAAGTTTCATTTATGCTGAGTAGGGCCCACCCATTTCAAAATTGTTTTATCTTTATTGAGCACTGGGCCAGCAATGCTTCCAAATCTGCCTAATTCTTCCAAAATATATTTCACAGATGATTCTTCTCTGAAAAATATAGAAGTGACTGTCATCTGCATATTGCACCTCTTTTAGTTATTATACTTTTTGTTTAAATAAATACTAATATGAACAAGGATAACATAAATTCTAGTACCTGCACATGCATTTCTCCAGTATTTTCATAATGTTTCTCAAATGTATTTCCCACTAAAAATATTATGTGACATTGGGCTTATCAAGGTAATGATCAATTTAATATTTCAAGAACATTAATCTTGTAATGAAGCTTGTAAATAGTAAGTCACAAATGTGAATATTATTCAGATGATTTAAATTCCAAATTAGGACATATTATGAAGTTTTATACACTAACTCAAGGAACCTCAGTAGACCATCTACCGGTAATGTGAATGATGGATATATTGATACTCTTGAATTTTCATTCTCTAGCTTCCTCTGAAACATGGAGTCACAAATTATTCAATAAACAAGGATATACTTTTATCCAATCCAAATGTATGTTTTGAAGGTGTGGTGTTGTTGCTACATGTATGTTAAATTCAGATTCACCTAACATTACTGTATAGAGATGGCATTAAACTCATTCAGATGATTTTGAATATCTTTTTATTGAAATCATCAATTATTGACCGGCGCGATTTTCCAATTTTCGGGAGCCAAAAAGAAGAAAAACAATTATTGCTCCTCTTACCCCCCCCCCCCTCCACCGCTTATTCACCGGCTGGCTTTTTCGCCGCTAAATATTCTCTCATGAATTGGGCCCCCTCTTTGGCCCCCTCCCCTGCTGCTGGCTGGATCCGCCCCTGGATACATTTATATGTTGATTTGATTAGATTGTATCTTTATGAAAAATTAAATAAATAAATGCATGAACAAACTAACGAATGATACATGTATACCTGTTATCAGTCATGAATTTCAATTTTGCTTTATCGCTTTTTTGAATTTGAAAAAGTTTGTTACCAAGATCATAGAGCAACATAATTCAGGGTTATTATCACTGATGCATATACAGTGCGTCCCAGAAAAAACGAAACCGAGAAGTATCGATGTTTTATCATAACTTAATCACAACTATAATTAATGAATGATACATATTTGGAAAGCTTAGGGTCTCTTCTTTCAGTTGATGCTACTCACGTGATGCATATTTCACGCATGAGTGAATAAAAGCAATTTGAAGTAAGGAAATCAAAAAGTAATTTGGCGGGCGGTATCTGAATTTCAAAGAAAAAATCATTTTACTAGAAAGTTCATTTTCTGCTCTTTCATATGATACCTCAATCAAGAAAGATGAGCCAGGAATAACAAAGTTCTGTTTGTTTAAAGTAGCCCTTACATTTTCATAATTTTAACAAACGAATTCTTTTTCACTGGGTGCCTGCCGTAGCAAAAAAACAGATTTGAAAAAAGACTTAACTCCGTTTCGTTGACAATCAGCCATGCATGAAGACTCTCGTCTACGGCTGATTGTCAACGAAACGGAGTTAAGTCTTTTGTTAATTTCGTTTATTGATACGGCAGGCAGCCAGTGAAAACGAATTCGTTTAATAAAATTTTGGAAATGCAAGCACTACTTTAAACAAACAGAACTTTGTCATTCCTCGCTCATTTTTCCTGATTGAGGTGTCATATGAAAGGGCAGAAACTCAACTTTCTATAAATGTGAATTTTTCTTCGAAATTCAGATACCGCCCGCTAAATGTCTTGTTGGTTTCCTTCCTTTAAATTGCTTTTAATCACTTATGCGTGAAATATGCATCACGTAAGTAGCATCAACTGAAAGAGGAGACTCTAACCTTTCCAAATATGTATCATTCATTAATTTTGGTTGTGATAAAGTTATGATAAAAACATCGATACTTCTCGGTTTCGTTTTTTCTGGGACGCACTGTATATACACACTGTTGCTCGTACAATGTATCGCATCTTTGAGATGCTTTTAGCAAAAGTTTATTGGAAGATGTTAATATCATTTGCATACGTGACATGAATTTCTTTAGCTTTGTCAAAGTAATTTTCGATAGTTGGTGTAGCATGTAGACATATTGATCAATAAATTACACATCTGTACTGAAATATTATACGAATATGTACTTCTTGTGATCCTGTATTGTGTATGATATGTTAAATATTTGATATATTGATTATTCTCAAAACACATATTCATTTCCAGAGGAGCAGGCAGATACTTGGTCACTATTAAGGCAGAGGCGGCACAAGGTGACTGTCAAGATGAAGAAAGAACTGCATACATGTGTACTCCACTGATTGGGACAAGAGGCTTTGATTATCCTTTGACAATGTGGTAGATCAAGATGATCCAGTATACCACTAGCAGCCAATCTATGAGGTATGTAGTATGTACATGTATTATGTAGATAGATTTTAATTACTAGGAAACTTTGGACTTTAGAAAAGATGAGGGTATTTCAGACTCCTGCCCCATCATCTTAACCATTTTATTTTTTATTGATGGTCTATTACGTGCTGCATGTACTCTAGCTCTTCAATGAATACCTACGTAAAAATGTATGCCTATGGAACATAATGTACTAGTATGCTCATGACCATTTTTTATTTGTTTTAAACTTATACATGTTTACTTTGCAATGAGCTATTACATTTACCTGTTTTGTATTATTGTTTCTCAATAGTCTGAATACAGTTAGTCACAACAGGGGAATGAAATGATTTTTTAAGGAGGCAGTTAACAAAGACATATGATTTTATATAATTAGAGTGATGGGAGATGGCCATTATTTTACCATGCATCCTCTTTTTTAAAAAGCCTTTTTGATAGCTACATTATATTTTCTCAATTGGCATGTAATTTTTGAAAGCAAAGCAGATTCTATAAAGAGATAGCTATGTGTACTATCTTTGTTACTAAATTTTGTTTTTTTGTTTGATGAATAATCAATACTTTAATTAAATCAGTGCCCAAGTCTATTTATTCATAAAAACCTACAATCAACGTATTACTGTATGTTCAAAATCTAAAGATTTCTGTGACCCAGTTAATTTGCAAACTTTTAAAAAATTGGTTACTTGTTAGTAGTAAAAATAGTATGCTATCAGTATTGTAAGAGATCCATTGTACACCTACTGTAATATGATATCCAAGATAAGTTTGGAATAAATTGTGCACATACTTAGCATAAGTCTTGCGCATAATTGCGAATTTGCAATTGATCGCAACTGAACTTTCTAGCAATGCCCTAATAGTAAGAGAGAGAGAGAGATAGAGGGAAGAATAAAAGCTAGATCTAGTTAATTTTATTTATTTCTTAAAACTTTAATCCTAACAAAATCCTAGGAAATTTAGGAGACTAGTGGGCGTGGCAACAAAGTTGAGTTGCAATCAATTGCAAATATCAGTTGCAAATTTCGCAACTGTCTTGAATCGCCCTATTATTCTATTACACTTTGTAGTAATATGTATTTTTTTTAAATATGGCAATGTAACATACTGAATATAAAACATCATTTAGTGTTGCGAATTATTTTGTTCCTTGTTCATATTGTTGTCTTTTGATGTTATGCATTAACAGGTAAAGGGTTACTTAAGAAATAACCATAAAATGTCACTCATGTAGTAACCAATTCTTGTGCTTTTTCAGTTTATTCAAACTGCAGTGTAAATTTTGGACAGCCTTACAAAAATGTTTAATATACCTTTCCAAACATCTCTTTGTAAAAACAATTACAAGGAATATATAACATTTAAAAGTGAATTGCATAACCATAGCATGGTTTAGATGTATTTTGCCAGTTTGAAACATGTGTTGGAAACACCCTTCCTAGATAAAGATAATTGAAACAAAGAATGATTTTCACATTTTATCTGTTAGATATTTTATAGACATTTTAATGAATCCTACACAAAGAAACATAACTGTTGTCATTGTTCATACTGATCTTGAGACCAGAAATCAAATGAAAGCTCTGTTCTTTTTTCTCAAACCAACAGATTCCATATGGGATCCCATCAAGTACAAGGTGATGCTGCTTGACACATGCACTGAGAGGGACCTGGCAGAGGCTAACGGCATGGTCTTGGTTTTTCTGAAATGATGATGACCAAGTACACCTGTAGGAGGGTCTAGAGAAAAGACAACCATGTGTAAACAAACATGAAATGAGAAGGTCTGCAGAAATTTAATTCAGAAATAACAAGGGGAATTGAACCAAACGATGGAGTATCTAGCAGAACAGACACTTTCCTTGTGAAGAAGCCCACATTACAACAAAGATGCCGATTTACAGAAAAACGTCAAGTACCCTGCAAAAGAAATATGAACTCTAATAAATATTTTTTTCTTTCCTATCATAACGACATAGTTATATCAGGAGTGACAATTACCAGCGGGACAATCACCCCCCTCAGAAAATTACCCCCAAGGACAATACCCCCCCCCCCCCTGAGGACAATGACCCCCAAGGATACCCCAAAATAAAAGTTTTAAAAATCTGTCTTGATAAAAACCAACTTCTTATCAGGGTGGATCCGGGTGGTTATTTTCCTGGGGGGTGGTTGTCTTGATACGGCTTGGCCAAAGCCAGTGGGTAATAATGAGGCACTTTGCTATATATTTAAATGGATGTACTTAATATTGCATATCTTCTACTTCTCATTTGTTACTACAGTTTTTGGGGCAATTTTGGTAACTGCTACTGCAAACCAATTTCCCTCTTGTTGGAATCATGTACTTGTTCTATTAAAGGGATCGTTTAACAATGTTAAATCTGAGATACACGGCCCTACGGCTATCAGTGTCTGTGATATGGTGTTAAATTGAAGTCCTAAAAAAATTGCGCTTCAAAATGATCAAGAAGTGCCTCAAAGAATTAAAATCTTTGAGTGATCGGTTTTACCATACTCTTTTCCCCCAATAGATTGTAGTGTTATGAAAACAGTTTAGCAAACGGTTTTCAAAATTTGTAATTCCAAAAAATAAATATCTTGATAATCAGACAGGCGATCGGCTTGTAAAAGTCCTGGGGTTCCTGACTGACCTAAAGGTCTATAATTATCATTGCAGCATGAGCTAAATCTAGAATTTTATTTCAGAATCTGAGACAAAGTTACCGGATCCCTTTAAATATTGTATGGTATTGTAGCTACACAAAGTTTTAAGTATAACTTTAATGTTGTGTGTAAAACTAGTAAAAACTACAGATTTTTACAAAAGCCAGTGCTATATAGAGTGCAGATGGATGCATGATATTCAGCTCATTTGAGTTAAAGCAATTATGTAGCTACATGTATGCATCCTTAAAATTAGCAATTGGCAATGAAAGTTGCTAGTTGGAGATGTTGGCTCATGCTCACATTCAATTAACATTGTCCTAACAGGTGTGTCTTTTAAGGGTAGTACATTCATGTAACCTAAAGGTCTATAATTATCATTGCAGCATGAGCTAAATCTAGAATTTTATTTCAGAATCTGAGACAAAGTTACCGGATCCCTTTAAATATTGTATGGTATTGTAGCTACACAAAGTTTTAAGTATAACTTTAATGTTGTGTGTAAAACTAGTAAAACTACAGATTTTTACAAAAGCCAGTGCTATATAGAGTGCAGATGGATGCATGATATTCAGCTCATTTGAGTTAAAGCAATTATGTAGCTACATGTATGCATCCTTAAAATTAGCAATTGGCAATGAAAGTTGCTAGTTGGAGATGTTGGCTCATGCTCACATTCAATTAACATTGTCCTAACAGGTGTGTCTTTTAAGGGTAGTACATTCATGTACATGCATGTGTGTGCATAACCTGATACACTTTAACCAAGTTTTTTTCTTCAACCATAAATATCCTAAAATCATATAGAGTGATTTTGAAGTATTTTCCCATTACATGCAAATCCAAATTCTGGGGAATGTGTTCAACTTTTTTAGTATTATCAACAACTTGGTAACTAAGGGAATCCTATCATTGACTCCTTCTAATCAATACTCTATGTGTAATATCTTTTGGCAATGCTAGCAAACCTATATTTCATTGTTCATTGCTGTTTACTTTCTTTTCGTTGTTTTGTGTAGATTTTCCCATTACCGGTAATTGAATGAACAAAATAAGCCTTAATAAAGCAATACAATTTCCAAATTTAACATTTTTTAGAGGAAAATCACCCTCTTTGATTTTTGTAAGCAACCTTATTTAATTCTTGATTTAATATATTTTTCTGCCACCTCTTTGTGATGCTTGTGTGTATATCATTGAGGATAGTATAGCAGTATAATGCAGTATAGTTTCAACCATATACCTTAACTAGCTGTGGTTTGAACATGATAGAAGTATACATGGTGTCACCCTTATGTTATTATGTAGTGTTTTACATGTTATGGTGTGCTTAAAAGGTTCTCTTTCATCAGTCTGAATACAATATCACTAATCATAGATATACAAAGTGTTAACAAATAACCTTGGGCATTGCAACATGAAACCATCTCATCGTATGTACATATACATGTAAATACATATGATTATATGGTTAACTTTCATATAATTATGCTATATCCAGTATATGTATTTGCTCATTTTGTTTCTCTCAGTTGAAGGATTGAGCATTCAACCATACTATTTCTGTTACATTTGCATGTACACAATAACCAAATAAGATCCCTTATACAAACATGAAGTATCTTATAGCTCATGCACAATTTGGTAAACCCTTGCCCAACCAGTTTTTCCGATTTCTCTAATATTGCGTTGAGAGATAGCAAGATGATCACCATTGTACAAGTTCCTCGAAGTTATCCCCTCCAAAAGTTTAAAACTGTACTAAACATATGAGAGGTGACAATTATAAGTCCTTGGTCATCATCTAAATTCCTTGATGGTTTCCTTTTTTTCGGTAACCCACTAGTTAAAATCTAGGTAAGTCGTTTGTATTCAAATGTGATCAAGCGCCCACTTCATACTTATTATTTACTTTGCCTGGCCTTATTACCTGATGTGCTATGTTTCAGGTGATGCCCCATCCATACTTTGGGATAATACCTGACTGCAGTTATGCCTTTTAAAGTTTAAATGTGTAACAAATGATTGCATGTAGAGTTTTAAAGATGTTTACAGTATAGCTTCTGTATTAGGCTATATATATATGTTATATATATATGACCTGTGTATTATATTGTTAAATGTATTATTTTGATGAGAAATTCTATTTTATTTTAGGATAATACTGCAATATATATCATTCAAAGTATGCAATCAGTTTATTATATGTAGGTTATGCTGAAATATAATAGCCTAATGAAGAAAGATTGCCATGTAGTCAATATGATTTTCAGGAGCACGATGGTCGGTTTGCAGTGATTTGACATTTGCTCTAGGCTTTTTTTTAATGAAAAATTTAGGGTTAGGGTTCAGGTTTGATTTTTATTTAGTTAAAATTTAGGGTTAGAAATGGTATGGGTCCAGGGTTGAAGTTAGGATTTCAGTTAGTGTAGAAAACTATTGTTGAGCAATTTTGGTATGAGCATGTGTCGTACAACCCAATTTGTTCTCAGATTTTGTAGGATATGATCATGGATTGCCCAAACAAAGTCTGTTTTATTTGTGCTTTATTTTATTGTTTAGACGTGTTTAGTTTGCACGTTTGTTTCCCTTACTGTGTGTACAAGTGAGTTTGAGGCACTGTATGTTGTAATGAGGGCTTTCATTGATGTAGCATAGCAAGAGCGTGAGTTTGAGTGCACTGGAGCGAATTGGAGCGGGCGGTAGGGTGTCGTAGCATCTTCTTTTCACATTCCCTTCCCCTTTTTACCTCTGTTTATTCTTGTCCTTTTCTTTTTCTTTTCAATATTTGATTAAGTCTCTCTTCCACGCGGAGAGGAGAGGGGAGGTGGGGGGGGGGGGGGGAGGGAGAGGGGGATGATGATGTGTGTTGGATATGTGTTAAGGGGGCAATACAGGTATATCTTTGTCCAGGAGCGGATGCAGCCGCCGGAGAGGGATGGGGGTCCAATTCGTGAGAAATTAGTGTGGGGGGGGGGGGGGGGGGCAGGCGCGGATCCAGGATTTCTTAGGGGAGGGGGCCCAACTTTTTTTTTTTTTGCTCCCGAAAATTTGAAAATCGCGCCGGCCGAAAGTCGCTCAGTGGGGGGGGGGGGGGGGGGGGGGGGTAAGCGGACACTTTTTTTTTCTTTTTTTTTTGAGTCCCAAAAAAAATCGCAACGACTCAGTCAGCCGAAAAGTCGCTCAGTGGGGGGGGGGGGGGGGGGGTAGTGAGCACATTTTTTTTTGGTCCTCGATAATTTTAAAATTTGCACCCCCCCCCCTTGAGCGCCAGGGGGGGGGGGGGGGCCAACCCCCCAAAAAGGTAAAAATAGTGATTTTACATGATTTTTTTCTCAAGGGGGGGGGGGGCCCGGGCCCCCCGGGCCCCCCCCCCCCCTGGATCCGCCACTGGGGGGGGGGGGGGCGTTAAATTATGGTTAAGGTAAAATTGTGGTTACACATTGTGTTTTTTCCTTTTTTTTTCAGGGGTGAGGGACGGTGCCGCCCCCCCCCCCTGGCTTCCACCCTGGATCCGCCACTGCCTGTGTCAAATGTCAACTGAAAGCATATTTCATAAAAAGTTGCATTTAGTGTGAAATAGATTGGATAAAGAGGTCAATCTTCATCTATTATTGTTCGCCTATTGTTCCACTTTTGGAAAGCTGGATTTATTGGTCATCCAAAAAGAGCTGATTGGTTGAAAGTAAGCCTATAGTTGTAACCCCGATTGTAACCACAACCCTTGTCCTTACCCTAACCCAAATCCTGGTCCTAACTCTAACTCTCACCCAACCCTAGTCCTAAATCTAACCCTAGTCCAAACCCTAACCCTAGCCCTAACCCTAGTCCTATAACCCCCTCCCTGGTCATTACCCTTATCATATTCCTAACCGTATTCCTACCCCTAACCCTATTCCTGACAACGACCCAATTCATAATTATGGATGGTTGATTGTTCTGCAGTGATGTCCCAATAGTGGGTTTACGTGGTTTTCTAAATAAAACGCCCCTCCTCCTATACGTCCACTTCAAGCATATTAGTGGGTATGTCTGTTGTTCAAAGATTGGGGTTTGTTTGTTTGTTTATTTCATTTTAGTACGGTGACATACTTCATCCAATGGCTGTTCTTCGGCATGACCGTGCATATAAAAAGCAATCACAATTTTACAAAGAAACATACATTATATATTAACATGATTTACATACTGAGTTAAATAAAACATACACATAAATATACAAATAGGTTGGAAGGCGAGAAATCCAAACAAGCCCTAATTTAGAAAAAGAATACGAACAGATTATATTTAAAAAAATAGAAGAAAAACAAATCACTTGTTTTTGTTTGCTATTAAAAGTCAAACATGATATTACAAATATTATAAACTGCTTATAGTGGTACGGTTACTTGTATAGGTTAAGTTCAAAGTTTGAACAGGGTTATGATTATTTTATTCATAATTTGGTTTATAACATCTGGTTTAGGGTCGGGGCCTATAAATAAGCTATGGAATTGGTGGGGGTTAGAGCTAAATTGGCGATTCGTGGCTAAGTTTAGGGTGTTAGCGTATAAAAGTTATGTTATAAGAGTTATGGATTAGGTTTATCTTTAGTTTCAATGAGATAGTTTTGGTAAAAGATTCATGAAAACATTTTGATATTGGCTAACGAAAAGGTAACAAAGAAGACGACGACCAAATTCTAAAACAAGAATGAACAATGATGATTGAACAAATGGAAAATAATTACGTTGAATTATTTGCAGATTTGACACCATGCACCACATATAGGCATGAAACAATCTTTCAAATGAATTAATTTTCAAATGAATTAAATAGACAAGTTTTAATCCTCTCCTGTTCATGGCGACAAAAAGAAAAAACGGAAAAGTACAAATTACGGCAGCCATGCAGGTGTATGAATGAAATCATAAATACGCATGCAGTTTTAGATAAAGATAGATTGCTATTACTCATTATTAATAATGATGTGCGACAATTTCCTAAATATCTATCTGCAAAACTAAATTATCTCACCTACTGTCAATTAAAAAGGCAAATTTTAAGAAAAGTAAGGGGTCTTGCTCAGTTTCTTCGGATATTTTATTTTCAACTGTACAGCGACAGAATTACGAGACTCTGCACCGCTGCCAAAAGTGGAAAAAGCCCTCTACGACTCTTTTGCAACTAAAGCAAATAAAGAAATTAAACTATGATCAGTAGCTTATAGTCTTCTTTTTCAGGATTGTTTACCATGTAAGCATTATCTGAACTTTTCATTACGAAGCGTTACGAAAAGTCAGACTTTAGCAACATCGGCAGCAATGTACCATATCAAACGTTGACTACCAAGTCATCATAGATACATTGTACAATTTTATTGTGCATGTTTATTGTCTTAGCTTAATGAAGAAGAAGAAGACGACGAAGAAGGGGAAAAAAGAAAGAACCACAAGAAGAAAGAAAGACAGAAAGCAAGAAAAAAAAATGCTATGTTGATATTTTTTAAATAGCTGCATTTCACAAATTTCTGGAACATTTCTTGGACGACTACGGTGATTATAATTTGTTCATCAATGCCAATCAAACTTGCGTTAATACGCGACTAACATGATATCTTTCTCATCCCAAAATGAAAAAGTCGAGATTCTTTATGTTGACTACCGTCTCGGGAGACGGAGAGAGAGAGAGACAGACAGACAGACAGACAGAAACGGGGAGGGGGTGATGATGATATAATGGTGATTCTTAAATTTTCGTTGATATTGGTCCGGGGTAATTGGTAGTTCATAATTCATTTTTCTTATACTTATTCATCATATTTTTTTGTATTTAGTTTTACTGCAGTAAATTAAGTCGTAACGAATACCCCCCTCCCCCCCCCCTCCGGGAACGGAGGTATCGCATGCGTGTTCCCAAATCTCCGGCTCGATCGTATAACAAAGAAAAAGATCTGCCCGTATTGACTTTACACACTGGACTTTTGCTGAAAGAGGGGGGGGGGGTGCTGAAAAGGCTTGTATAACAAAGAAAAAAGATATACCCGTATTGAATTTACACACCGGACTTTTCTGAAAGGGGGGGGGTGCTGGGAACACAAATATGCGTACCCTAAATAACACTGAGGGGAGGGGCCGGGCGAAAAATAATGAAATTGAATGCACTTAGGGATAAGTTACAACCACACCCCTTCTTAGCAGCCGGGTCGCATTTTGTAACCATGAACTATTCAAACCTATAGGGTTAGGATAAATAATCTTACCGTATCCCGATTCATGAAACGTTTCTTGGCAGAAGATTGTATGCTCATTACACTCTACTCTGCCCGTTTTGATGGGATCAGGAGTGATACATCCGAGTTAGAGCAACTACATGTGATATACACTGCCGCTAAGCCAAATTAAAGCTAGTACACACACCCTTACGCATGAAACACAAATATGCCCTGTTGAATTACGTGGCCAGGTTTGTTTGCCTCTGTAAGTACAGTCATGTACTGTGGTCCTGTGCTGAAAATATGTTGTGGTTCATACTTTGAAGCAGATGATATTGTTTTATTGATATTGCATATTCACAACTATACAGGTCCAGTTTCAAGGTGTCGTGTTCTTGTAGCAATATTATTGGTCTACCAGGTGGAGCGATACTAGCCCGTATATATTTAAGATGTGAATATGAAAGGGGTTACAAAATATGATGTCACCTCCTATAGGGAGTTATGATGTCTTACATCCACAATGGAAATAACTAAACAAAGCAGGTGAAACTTGCGAGATGTATAGAGATAAATCATGATCTCATGTCATGTGTATTTCTCTGAAGAATGTTCTTCAAAAAATAAAGAGAAGATGCATATAAGCCTACTTTTTTTTAATTTATAATTTTATGTCCATGGCCCAGGTGATGGCAAATACTTTATAATAATTTGTTTAAACACCGTTTCTTTGTATCATATTCATACATGTTTATAAAGAAAAAGGCAATAAGAAAATTAATGAGTGAAATTAAAATGATTGGTGATTTTATTCAATCACATATTCTATCATAAACTTAGTCAACATGAAATTCTGTTTTGAGTCACAAGAGCATAAAACTAATATATATATACAAAGTTAACGCGTTCATGGCTACAAACAGTAGAAATTGAAATGCCAAACGTATGTACGTGCCTGTGATGTTGGTTGTCTAGGCTGCACTAACCCGAATATAATAATTCTTTCAAAACTCTAGAAAAAACAGTTCTTACGTATATGCATTCAATTTCCAGGAAGCAGCATTAAATGTTTTACTTAAATGAACCCCAAGGTGCCTGCCTTTCTCTGAAAAAGTGGCGAAAAAATACTGGTGCCCCCCCCCCCGGCCTCTCTCTCTCTCTCTCCTCCCTAACACGAATGCACACTCAAATCAATGGGGGGGGGGTATTCAACTCAATTATTGAGAAAACAAGATTTAATAATCTAAATTTTAACAATTACACTGTACAACTTCCATTCCTTTGAAACATGTTACACTACATGTAAATTGAACAAATTATTTATACCCTTACCAAGTTTTGAAATTAGTATGTAAAAAATTGATTTGTTCCGATTTACATTTCTTGAGAATGTAATATATTAAAGCCAACATATAATTTACCCTTAGTGGACCTTTTATTCTTGAATAACGAAAAACACACAAAAAAAGAAAAAAAATCAAATATACAAAGGGGTATGAATAATTCATGTGTTAATTGTATATCTAAAATCGTTAAGGAGGGCAAAAAGGGCATTTACATTTATGTGCTTATTTTCATGGCATAATGAAACCGACAAGGAATATTCAAACTTCACAACACATGTTCTGAGGAAAAGTAGAAATATTGAACAAATAAGTTGGTGAAAATTGAATGAAATGGACAATAATACAAAATAACAAACTTTATTCCAGAAAACACATAATGAATGTTAATTTTAAATAAACAGTTGTATACTTGTGATGCGATTTGGACAACCCTTGCATACGCTATTTTATACAATATCAAAAATGAAAACAAAACTACATGTATAATTTCCAACTTTTGAGCATGGTAATTTGTAATCGAGGATGTTTCAGAACTGGCTAGCTATGATATAAATTAAAATGTTCCCTGCAAAAGAACATTTGAAATTCATGATACTGCATGATAATTTGCTCATTTAGATTCATTCATGGAAAGTAATCGTATCCGGACACCGACCCCTGGACATCAACCCCGGATAACCATCCTCTAGGAAATCTACCCCCTAGGACAACTACCCCCTAGGGCAACCACCCTCTAGGACGACTACCCCCGGAAAACTACCTCTCCCCCAGGCAACTACCCCCTAGGATAGTTGTCAGGAGGGTAGTTGTCCTAGAGGGTGTTTATCCGGGTGTGGGTGTCCAGGGGGTAGGGCACTGGGGGAATGGTTGTTCAGGGGGTAGGTGTCCTAGAACCGGAAGCAACACCAACTTCTGCACATTGCAACTGCAAAACATTGAAGAGAAAAATACATTACAGGATGATAAGAGAAATAAAATTGCCTTGGCAATACTTTTTCGTGTGTCTACTAATTGTCGCTGTTTTGCCAGTTAGAGTGAACGATGCAAAGAAGAATAAATAATCAATCAAGAGTAATTAATCAACGTTTCTTATATCTCCTAGTCCTCCAAGTTATTTAAGCCATAACAACAACAAGATTGGATATATACATGTACATTTGAATTTCATCACATTTTGAAAAACCATTCATAGCATATGTAGACAAATATCTAATTTAACTCGATGTACATACATCTTAGTAGGTTCACATAGAAAATATATATTCAAATCGTAAATCCTTATCCATTCACATCAATCTGAAAATTATCTAACACTATCATTTTGAAGTATATATATATATAGTTTTTAAATTTTATTTTATTTCAAATGAAATTAATTTTCTGTATTCTTTATTTTTCTGTATGAAATGTAAACAGTTGATGATATCACATTATAGAAATTAACATGCATTACAAAGACATCAATTAATGGGAATTAATATCCTTGTAGGGCCTATTTCAGTTGATTTACTTTTCGGAAACTGGCAACTTTTTAAAATTCAACACATTTTTATAGTGTATTGTTACATTTCCTCATCAATTTATGCAGAATCATGCTCAGTAAATCAATGTGGTTGGAGTGAAGAGAACAAAATTGCACTTACTTTTACACGCTTAATATTGGAGCTAAGCATCAGATAGTTATAGACAGAGAAATGATAATGATTTCCATCTCGATTTTATGAATAGTACATTTGAACTGAAACAGTGTTTCTTGATCCCTCTCACTGTGTAATTTTTTATGAAAATAGACACGTACTGTAATATTGGCAATTACAGAGCATGGTTTCAGACCTATCAAGCCACAATAATG
Source organism: Strongylocentrotus droebachiensis (assembly GCA_035222895.1). Classification (NCBI taxonomy): domain Eukaryota; kingdom Metazoa; phylum Echinodermata; class Echinoidea; order Camarodonta; family Strongylocentrotidae; genus Strongylocentrotus; species Strongylocentrotus droebachiensis. The sequence continues at coordinate 11,934 of JAVYIG010014943.1, read as the reverse complement.
GTGGGACTATTCGTTTTGAACACTTTTACATTGACATATTTGGTAACATTCACTAGGAAATATGTTACACAATGTGGTTACTTTGTACCTTCACGTACACGTTATTTCAACATCAGACATTCCTGCAACATGTGAATGAAATATTAATGATAATATATGTCAGTTAACAATTTCATTGATAGCTGAAAATCCCCATCCCATCCCTACATATTAGTACCCCCTCCCCCATCTCTCTCTCTTTCTCTTTCTACTCCTTGTGATTCATTTAAATAGTTTTTTATTTGGGCTGGAAGCATATGAAGCTGTGCTTAGGCTGTAGCCCTTCTGTATCATCACATCTTAAAGTAGACATGCAATGATAATTACAATTATGGCCAATAATTCATCACTAGAAACCAGGAAGTTCAAATGTGAATCAGACAAAATAAAGTAACACAAATAAAAGTAACTGTCAGGATATAGGATATACGAGCACTACGCAAGAAAATTAAGCATGTGTTGATGATGTTGCATCAGGAAACAACCATGCTTAAGCAGACAGAGTCCTAAAGTGCTATGCGGTGGTCCTGTGTTGTGGTCGAGTGGATACGTCTTCGGACTGTTGATCACAAGGTCTGCGGTTCGAGTCCCGCCGCGGCACTAATGTCCTTTGGCAAGACATTGATCTACATTTGCCACACTCAACCCAGGTGAGGTAAATGGGTACCTGGCAGGATTATTCTTGATGATAACGGCTGCCGGAGCTAAAGGGTAATCATTTCCAAAGCTCTTTGGAAGCGCATAGAGGTGTTATTTCATAACGTATCATGCGCTATACAAGAACTGAATATTATTATTATTATTATTACGATTGAGATCAGCCCAAACTCCAATTGAAAAGCCTGCCGAACACTACAATGGAGGGTGTTGACTCTCGGTTGAAATGCTGCACATATGTTGAAGTCTGCACAGTGAAATAAGAAAACGATAGCATGGATGGTGAAATACAATCACGCAAACAAATCAAATGGATTCTATTGGGGTTCTGCAAAAGGTCTCGAATAAGAAAAAAAATTAAATGAATTCTATACACATAACAATTAAGTAGGCGGGATCTCTATTTCAAATTCATGTATGCTACAAAGCCTTTATTTAAGGAATGAATGCATCTAATCAAGTACAACAACTGATCATTATTGAACATGTCATTATATCAAATCCCTAGATATAACTCTTCAAATACATGTATGGAGAATATGACTGGATATTCTATTCTCAATATATATTTCATGGGTATACTCCTAAAAACGTCGGAAAGGTTTTCTTACGCTGTAACCCCATTTATGTATAGTCTAAGAAGAGATCATGACAAAAGCATATATAGTGAGGCTTTGACACTTATCAGTTTTAAAAAAATTACCTTAGAGTTCTCATTGACTCAGTCTTTCAGGAAAGTTCAGCTATGGCATGATTGGCATGAGCACTTTGGAGGAATACATGAATAGTGCCACTTGTTGTTGTCCTTTTTCTGTAAGTAAGATTTAATTGAAACAGTACATTACATGTGCATAGTTATAGTTTAATAGAATCATGATTATAGTGTAGCTAGTCATCTTCCTGACTATGACAACGTTTACGAGTGAACGTAAAGTAGGTACATAACAATTCCAGTACTGTTTTATCAGAGTCAGCGTTACAATACATGTAAAAACAAATATTGAAATCATGAAAATATGAAAGTGTGTACTTGCAAAGAGGCTAGTTCAATGCATTAGAGAATCTATAAATGTTAATCATAATGAAAAGGTGTATTTAAAAGAGAGGGAAGATTCACTACAAACACTGATGGACTTGATAGCAGAGAAATGACAGACAAAACTCAGTGGAAGTTTGAGGAAAATCCTATACAAAATAAATGTATGAATGCTTTAAGTCTCAATTGACCAAACGATATCATAGCAACACAGGCAATTTCAATGGCCTTGAGCATCAACTTTTGAAATGTGCATTCATTACAAAGTTGTATTGTGAACATGATTTCTTTGAGATGTACAATAGGGTATTAAAAGCTTGTGAATGGAGTAAACAAATGACTTTATTTTAGTGACATTCCGTATGATATTTCCTGAATAAGACTAACCACAGCTGTTAATATAAACGTAGCTCTATGAGATAAAAAGTGACAAGTTACATTTGATATTAGATATCTATTTGGCTTCCTACACCATTAATCTTAAAATGACTTAAATGTATTCACTTTCTGTTTCTGCTATGGCCCTCTCTTGCTCCCTATTAGTCTGCAAGCACAGACCCTATATTTAACACTTCATTACAATAATTACATTATGACTTGAGTGAAGCCTAAATCTGTTCTTACTGCTATAAGTACATAGCCTGGATTGCATTTCCTTTTTTAATTTTTTTAGCTCAGTTCCTCTCGTCCACACTTTATTTCATTAACGTAATTTGCTCTTATATATTTTTTGGGTAACATATCCCCAATATGTGTATAATGCATATGTTGCATATTAATGACTGAAGAAAGCAATGTTTTCATTTCAATTAAAAAGACCTAAACATATATCGTAGGTCTATGGGCTAGCTGAAATATAAAGGACCAAGAAGCAACAAAAAACAAGGGTGGGGGGAGGGGGGAATTTGACTAAAACTCATGATATTTCACAAGAAAACTTTATGAAAACAGGTATATACATTTAATGAACATACTTTTGCTTTGAATAATCTCCAGGGAAAGGACTTCGGCAAATGTAAAAGTGTAAATAAAATAAAACATAGCATTATTACATGTACCTGCAACTGCTACTTTGGGCGAACACCGATTCCTGAAATATAATCCCTGAAATATTGTACGGTTGAAGGGAAATTCCATTTCAGCTGTATACGTCTGTCATATGGCTCAAAAGAAGACTGTAGTTAGGGTTATACAAAAGAAAAATATCGAAATAGATACAATCAGTAAAAACATGTAAAATAATTAAAATTCAAAGGAATTTAATTAAGCATGCTTAGTCTACAATACATTTACAAGTTTCAAGATTCAGGTTTTATTTTCATAATACATTTGTAATACAGAAATTTGTCTCCCATTGATGTTACATACAATTTAACATAGGCACAAACATGATTTTGTATGCTGAGAGCCAAAGGGGTTAACTTAATGTTGAACAAGAATGAGTGAACACCATTCCATCTTTCAGCAGACAGTAAAAAAAAAAACTTCATTCTGAGTCACATCATAAATGCATTCATACATAAATAGGAAACTGATGTAAATGACAATACCGCAACCTCTTCCGATCATAAAGAGAAATAGGAGCAAATTGAAAAAAAGAGGGATGAGTGGTAGACAGAGAGAGAGAGAGAGAGAAGGAAGGTAAAAATATAATCAGGAGCTGCAAAGACGTGTAGATAATCATACTCTACTCTTAAGGACCGCTAGATGAACCTCCATAGTAATATACTATACAAAAAAAACTGCAGATCACAGCTATCCAGTATACAGTGTAGGGTAGGCCCCGATGGTACATTTATAATTACTCTCAACATGAACTTCACCAGACTCTTGGACCTGATTTATTTACATGTAAGTTTAAAAGCATAAATAAGAAGTAAGCACAAATTATTTGCATCAGAAATTCCTTGGAGCACTCTCTTTTGGTTCTAGTACTATGTATTTCAACTAATATATATTCATGACATTTCAGAGATTGCTAATGAAATAGCAATTTGAAATGTATCAGTGATGATTATCGGTGATGCCATGCATCATGCTTTCTTTGTAACATCTAAAATATGACACATATACATGTAGCAAAAAATATCCTAACTTGCAGATTAGATCCCCGTACGATTCATAAAGAGTACTCAGAAGATACTAAGACGGCACTACCGGCGAAATGGATGAATGAGTGCTGTTTAAGATGTTGCCAATCAACATTTTGTTGCACATTTTTTTGAGATGCCGTGTATAAACAAAAAGATTCATATCATGTTAGTGCCAGCTATGATTATCATTTGACATGGCAATTATATAATAATAAAGTTTTGCCAAACCTTGCTATGGACTGTCCACAAAATTGGTCTCAAAGTCACTATAAAGATTGTTCTAATCCATCGCAGTCATTAACTTTGAACAGAGGAGGGGTGAGGAAAACAAATCATCCCCAACCCTCCTTAAAATACTAAAGCCAAGGGATGGCTCTACATATTAAATAATATATGAAACGCAAATGAAATCATGCTGGAGTTAAAGAATAACATTTTATATTGAGTGCTGTGCTTAAGCATAACAGTGACCACAAAAAAAACGCGCACTCACCACACACACAAATCCAATAACGTTTAAAAGAAAGGCCAATCATTATGTGTAGGAGATTGTATTTGCATAAGGAATATCCTTATCACATAGAGCAACAGAGTGGAAATGGGATCAAAATAGAGAAACATTTTATTTGAAGTAGAAAAATTATGCAAAGAATAACTTTGCACACAGAAATTATAAAAACTAATTATGCTTTAGTTTGCTCTATTTGTATAAATATTGAAAGAAATGTCAAAGTATCATGGCCATGGGCAGATAACTGACCATAGTTAGTTACATCTTGGGTTATTAATGCTATTTGGTGGTTAGGATCCTCAGGGAGAAGGGATTTATAAATAAAATAATAATTATTATTTTAGCTTTTACCAAATCTATAGGACAGAATGGAAATTAAATGGACAAACTGCATCTTTCACTCAAGCGCATGACTGATCAGAAAATATGTGCATATGTACATGTAGGGCCATGCATGTCATTTTAAGAGCAAACATGGATGCTTGAAATTATACCATAGCTCATTCTGTCTTCAACATTAAGACACATACTAGAATATTTTCTTTACATTGTTTGTCACAAGATTAGTAAAAAAAAAAAAGTTGTCCAGTTTTTTGTTAGAGGAATATGTAACCGATATATAAAAAAAGGGCGATAACAGAGTTGATAGAAAAGGGCCGATTAGGAAATACAAAAGGAATACACTTTTATAGTATAAACATATATGTACTTAAAAGGGAATTTTGGTACTCTTATACATCTAGCTTAAAAAAACAGCAAATTTGATTTCTAGACCATTCTAGATGCATTTGACTGAAAAAGGTTGAGTTCCACAAATTAATTCATGAAATTAACTTCATGAAAGCAGAAATGGATCCATCACCACTTTCAAAACATCAAAGCTCTCTTGTACTACTGTTAAATTTTAAACAGGCTTTTCTTCCACATGTTCAGGGTGGTCCACAAACAAATATTCAAACAAGTAAAATTAGGATGTGGAATAAGTGTGATTTGATGCAAATGACAAAGTCTCTTGTGGCTGGGCTCAAGGGCTTGTTTAAGGGTTCGCAGGTTCCTAGATGTATTGTAGTACAATATGTGCCATCTAATGAACCATTTCCATGACTACTATTTCGAAAATGATTTTTTGGTTGAGAAGTACTATTAACCTACCGGTAGCGATGATTTTCAAACCTGTACAATCACATTTCGAAACTGTTGCTGTTACATAGTATTACCCTTATAAGTACGTGAGAGTTATTGGCAAAATGGTATTAAAGGAAGGTATTTTGGAGAGACTTTGTTCAGTTCTGCATTCCAACTAATTGAATAACAATTAAATCTCTCATATCTAGCTGCAGATTCTACAATGTTCATGTAGCTGCACAAATCTAGAGTCAGTATGTAGTGACTGACAATCAAAATGAAGCTGAACACTTCCAAATGTAAAGTTATGCGCATTACCGAATAAAAAATCCCAGATCAACCCCATTACCATATTAATGATTATACATTTGAAGTTGCTACGCGATATAAATACCTTGGCATTGTTTCGAATAATAAAATGACCTGGTGAAATCATGTTGATTATGTTGTATCAAAGGCTAACCGAATGTTAAGTTTCATCATCAGTGTAGCAAACAATCTGTCAAGTGACTCTCTGCTGTGTTTGTACAAATGCCTCGTTCTCCATATTATTGAATATGGCCAACCTGCCTGGTTCATACACAGTAGAGAAAACGTTGAAAAAATGAATAGATACAAAGATGAGCTACACGCATTATTCTCAAACAGAGAAAACAGGAAATGGAGTATTCTGTACACCTCCAAACTTTTAAAGTGGTACACGCTTTTTTCCAGGCGACATTATCTTATGACTAGCTTTGTTCTCAAAGTCTTTGTTGGCCTTATAAAATGTGAAGCTGTCCAAAATGCTATCTGCATAACCAAAGATATTCTGACACTGTTTGATTCAAACATTTGAAAGCTTGCACTCAAAGACTCCATGGCTCTACCATCCACACATTTCCCAGTGTCTAGTATACTCTCAATACTGATTTGAAGACTGTTGTTGTGTTATTATTTCTTACTTGACTTTAAAACTAAAAGAACAAATTCTCAGTATACAGATGAGTTAACGTAAATTAGTTAATTATGATGAGCTGTCTCTGTCTCAATTTTGTTTGTTTGCTGTTTTTGTTATCATACCCAGCTGCACAGTGCCATCTTCACATAAAAGTCCAGGTTAAGAGTCGGATTTGAGTGCATGTATTCACCCCCCCCCCCCCCATTTTTCCATGGTGCTATATAATGTACATGTACACAAAGCGATATTTTCCCTCTTTTTTGTTCAGAGGGGGGGGGGGGGGTAAGTTTATTTATGTTTTTAATAAATTTTTATCTTATCAATGATTATTGTTGATTAATAGTGATTTATAAATTGTTATGTATACCTCACAATTTTATTGTTACCATTTCTGTAAAGTCACATGGATTGGAAAAGAAGACCTCTGGGACATAGTTATTAAGTTAATCTTTTTATTTTCCCAGCATCCATGTGGCTCTTTTCCAAATGTACTCTTTTGGTATTCAATGATTTTCTTTGTTTTTTCCGAATAAAAAATATTAACAAATTTACAGAAACACTTGATTCTAATCTAAAAATCGATGTTTTGAAACAAACTTTTAAATTTGATGATTTCTTTCTTTCGTGCAAGCAGTTAAAATAACATGGCCCCTATTCTACTACAATTATAACATAATGCTGAATTTGATGTACATGTAGTCTGAAGTCTAAGATATCCTTTTGTTCTATATAAAGAGATGTTGTTATACAAACCCATTGATTTATTTAGACGATCTTTTGATTTGATGGTACAATTAGTTTAACTATTTAGAAAAAAAGATGTCTAGAGTCAGTTTTACACGTTAAACAACGAGCGGTTGACGCCCCCCCCCTCCCCCAGGGTAAATAAATTTAAAAAGCAAAAAGAGAGGAGAATAGGAGGAACAAGAGGGCTGATGACCTTATTAAAATTAATTTAAAAAAAATAAAAAAACAGAAACCCTACCCTTCCTGAAAATTGATAAAAATAGTATTTAGGTACATATATGTACCTTACTTCTCTGGAGCAAATTCTGTAAACAAAATAATTAAATGCTACAGTGTCCTAAAGCTTTGGGTACAAGTATGCAGTTTAACTCCATACATATGCACGTGTTCACACAACCATTAAAGTAGATTCTCACTGGAACTCTTAACAATGTAGCTTTTGAATAATATTATTCATGTTTTGACATTTCAAAGGGAAAGTAAATCAGATGCCCTAACTGGGCTGGGTTGCACCTCCCTAACTGCCTAGGTCTAAGTTTATATTGTTCAAAATATATGATGTTCTCATGGTTAATTTCGTAGAGCCATGTCTACATGTTTGTTTCTTTGGCTTGGTGTACAAATGTCAGAAGTAAAAATACGAGTAAAAATGTCAAATAAGGTAAAATGTTCAGTTTTATTTGCTGTGAAAGATCAAACTCTGAAATTGACAAATTCATGAGCAACATATCAGAAACATAGTTTTACTGTACAAATTCATAGAATCATGAGACTGCTTGTATACGATAATATTGTTTGAAGGATATTCCAATATTTGGTGCAGGATTGATAAAAATGTGTGCTGGCATACACTGTATTCCAGCAAGTATATATTTGTACAAGTCTACACATTAAAAAAAATGCACCATAAATTTGGCAGAAAACAACGAGTGGAATTTGAAGGACTTGAACTGTATTTCTCTCACGTTTCTTAATCACAAACATGATGTTATTATATACAGTTACACTGTGTTATGTTTAAACCAACAAATAGAATAACTTCTGCCATAAAAGGCGAAAGCACATTACAAAATACCTGGCTAAATATGTCTCAACGTTTACTACATGTACATGTAGGCCTACTATCTGACATTCTTCAAGCAAAGCTCTGATATTGTTTGTTAAAATTTTGTAATAAAGTATTGATGAGGGGGGAAGCATATGTGTGTCTTTTTCTTGATGTTTTCTTATACAGTAGGCTTGTTGGTGCACCGTGTTCTTGTCATAATAAGAGGCTCTGCTCAGTCTGCTGGGATCAACATGAAGATGGGTCTGATGTCTGAATTTGTGGAATTTCTTTGCAATCTTTATAACTGATTCCCTGTTTTATCTCATTCAATCTTAATATTCTATGTAATTACTTCCTCAAAACCAAATAAACATTAAAACATCAACCTACTTTAATAGAAAATCGAAAAAAGGGTTAGAAATTCATATACAATGTACATATGCAAACCTGATCACAAAATATAAGTTTCGAATTTCCACTAGTATTATCCTTAGGACATACTTGTACAGAGTACAATACACCACAGTCATTTAGAAAATATACATTATGATATGGAAGAAGGAGATATAATGGACTGGCCCGGTAGCTTGAATCTTGACATTTTGTGTGATACAGTGCTTAGATATTATGACAGCACTAATTTCCCCTCCCCCTACATTTTGTTGTTGTACCTCTTACTTGTTTAGTTATTACCTCTGACTTTTTAAATCTGAAATTTTACCTCTGACATTTTTACCTGGCACCGTCTCTCCATACATGAAATTATAGTCATCCATTGTCTGAGATTTTTTCATGGGTGGGGAGGGGGAGGGGGGGGTAATTGTCCACTGGGGTCATTTTCGGGGGGGAGGGGGGTTGTCAAATGGGTTAATTGTCCTGATACGGCTTGTAGGGTATCACAGCGGTGCAAATGTATGAGGTAAGTCAGGGTTATCTTATGGATAACCTTGCACTTGTGTCAGAACCCACGTATGAAGTTACACATGTAGGACATGCACTGGAGCTGACAATAACCATAACCCAGAACCATACATACACATGTAATTGAAATGAGCCATGACAACGAGACTAGATATGACTGAGGCTGCAAATTCCATCTGACCAAGGGCCCATAATAAGTTTCTGGTATGGGTTCCAGGGGCGGATCTAGCTTTTTGCCAAGGGAGGGGGGGGGGGGGGGTGACCCAATGGCGATGCAGAGCATCGTCCACGAGCCATAGAGCGGCAAGGCGATTTTGTTTTTGCTATTTTTAAGTTTTCCTGGCATCTACTAACATCTACTAATACTGTGTGGATCTGGACACATGCTGGCGTTATTCTATGCACATCACATTTTCACTTGGCAGCCCAAGGAGGGGGGGGGGGGGGGGTAACCCCCTAACCTAACCCCCCCCCCCCCCCCCGTAGATCCGCCCTTGGGTTCCCGTGTGGCCATAACTCCAGTGGTTTAAATCGGAGCGGTATCATTGTATTATACAAGTGTGGAAGAACATTAGATTACAAAATGTTTCCGGAAAAGCATGGCTCTTCAAATGCCTCAATTTTCTAAATATGGCATGTAACATCATAACAATCGGGACAGAATGTTATGCCACATGTTGGTGTAGTCCCATACACATATTTTTGTGTACAGTAATTGTATATTCCACAACGTTTCTTTCACAATGCAAATCACATGACCAGAACTCAGCTTTATTTTTAACTGACAATTTCTGCCATAATCTGGCAAAAACTATAAAAAAATGATATTGACAAATGAAAATCAATGTTAAACTTATAAATATATAAAGGACTAACCGTACATGACAGGTTTTATGAAGCTGCTGAGCATGATGAGACAGCCAATCACACTTGAAATTGGAACGCCCTGACTATGCCGTATGACGTCGTCTCAGTAGAACATCCGGCAATATGTCTATGCTTTTATGCACCCTGGCCTGATAATACAAACATAAACCAGGGACATGTCCCTGCATAAACAATGGGACATTTATTGATGAACCAATATCTTGAGATGATTGTGCAATGAGAATAAGGGAGACTAAGATTTTAGACATATCATAGATTCTTGTATTGTTATTGGATTAAAATTGGGATGAAATTTACATCAATCTAAGTACAAAATCAATATTCTGCATTAATTTCAAGTCTATGTGTAACTTTGGCCTTACCCTTCACAACTGACTAAAAATATCATTTTAAACGAATAGAAAAACTCAGGACCAAATTGATTGAACAAAATGTTATACTGTACACATGCAGCGATAATCTACTTCAAAATATGCCTTATTGAAATTTGTGAGTCATATCTTCAACTTCTGAATATGAAAAATCAGGGGTAGCGATTTCTTTTCATGACGGGGGGGGGGGGGGGCGAAATGCGAGGGAGCGTAGTGAGCGAGAGGGGCAAAGGTGACGGAAGTGACTACCCCCTCATGGGTTTTTGAAGATTTGTTGGATTACAAAAATTAAATTCCTTAGCAAAACTGTAGTATAAAAACAAGCAATATACTTTGTTCACACTTCTCTTTTATTTTCTACAATATTTACTTGAAAATTTTGAAGGATATTACGAGAGCGAAAAGATTTTGGCATTTGTATTAGTCTAAACGCTGCTCTCTTGGACCCTCCAGATCCTAAAGGTGTGTTGCAGTCTTTATATAGTAAGTGTTTGTTTTTGGGGGGCACTTTTGGAAATTTTCGGGGGAGGACGACCCCCCCTAAATGAATTGCCCCGCCCCCCTCCCCCCCCCCTGGCCCTATGTAAAATCTAGATCAGGATTTTCAACCTCTTTCGGGTCACAACAACATTTTACGAAATAATGTTTTTGTGTAGGCCCTAACCCTAATCTCATCACGCAGGCACTGGAGCTGGAGGAGGGGAGTTGGCTCAGCTCAGTCGGTCAATTCTCTGCCTGTCAAACAAAAAATTATGTGTCGGATTGTGGCAAAAGTCAGCCATTATCCCCCTGTTGTGTGTTGCAACAAACAGTACCGTCTGTGTACGGAAACGTACCGGTAGACAGAATTCAGTTTTATCAGGGATATGAGATACCCTGGTTTTATTAAAGAATTCATCCCCATACCAGATGGCTTTGTTATTGTCTGGTCCTAGCGGATGCCACCACCTCCGGGGCCCCTTTCTCAGCTCAGCTCCCATTGCGAAAAATACAATTATAAAATAACAATAATATTAATAACAAACATGATTGATACACTAGATCTAGGCGAGTAGATCTATCATCAATTAACATTGAATTAGGTTGTAGTGTAGACAGTGATATTTTGTACATTACAGACATAGTCTTAGATAAAACAGATTTTGAAAGAAACTCACGTTATATCCTGTGTGATGGCTGAGATGTTGCCGTCTACTGCACTGCTTCTCGCACGTACCGTGAGTGGATCTACCCAGTACCCCAGTTCGTTTACAGCAGCCACCCCGGGCTCAGGCGGGTCAGGCCTCATGATCTCCGTTGCTCTAGCACTGTGCATGATACTAGCCCCGCAGGTATCGTGGGGCTCTCGCTAGCCAAATGTCCGGGATTTCGCAGGTCTAGTCTCGATATGCATGCGCGCGTGTACCTACGCGGGAGCAGCCTTAATGTGCACAGAGAATATGATTGCCATTCTGCCTTGATTATCCTGGGAGATGCCAGCAACTAATGACCAATGGATTAACTGTACGAGGAATATCCTGGGAGACTGCAGTGCGATCTCCCTTGATTATCTATGGGA